>NW_013659129.1:196332-216335 GCF_001077635.1 Thamnophis sirtalis | reverse complement strand
CTTCAGCTCCTCGTCAACAGAGTCACAGAAATATCTGGAAAAAACATCTTGAAGCTTAACACCTCAAAAACCAAGATCATGGTCGTCAGCAAATGACCCATAAATTTACCACTGATAAATTTGGAAGGAATATCACTAGAAAAAGTTGAAAGGACCACATACCTCGGTTTTAATTTACATGAAAGCTGAGACATGATCAGTGAAGTAAAGACAAGGATAGAGAAAGCTCGAACAGCATTCTTCAAAATGAAAAAGGTCTTCTGCAGTCACGACATAAGCCTAAGACTGAAAATCAGGCTTGTCAGATGTTACATCTTTTCTATCCTGTTCTACGGAGTGGAGAGTTGGTCTCCGACAGAAAATCACTGGAAGAAACTAGAAGCATTTGAAATGTGGATTTACAGACGGCTGTTACGTATAAGATGGGCTGACAAAATCACAAATGAGGTGATAAGCCACCTGGGAAAGCAAAGGGAAATCATCAAAGCCATTAAAAAGCAAACATTAGAGTATTTTGGACAGGTGATGCGACAAGCAGAAAAATACGGCATCCTTCACTTAATCCTCCAGGGAAAGATTGAAAGGCAAATGAGGTCCAGGCAGAAGAACAACAGCATGGCTTCAAAACCTAAGGGCTTGGTTTAGACAAAACTCAGCAGCACTTTTTCATGTGGCTGTTGACAAAAATAAGATTGCTAGCATGATTGCCAACGTTCAATGATGGATATGGAAGAAGAAGAAGGAAGAGGAGGAGGAGGAAGAAGAAGAAGAGGAGGAGGAGGAAGAAGAAGAAGAAGAGGAGGAGGAGGTTTATCTTTAAGCTGTGAATTCAGTCCAAGTTTTATTCAAACAGAAACAACCTTACTTAGATGACAGCATCTAAAGGAGCGAGTAAGCGAGAGAACCAGAAACAATCCAGTCAAGTTTCAGAAAGGTTCTACAAACAGATTGGACAGTCAGAGGCCTTAACGGACCAGAAACCTCTCTAGACTGCTTCTGAAATACCAGGAGACTTTACACTCTTCTGAGTATAATCCTGATCCTGGTAAATCCTAACAATTCCCATTAGTTCCCACCATTTCTTGGTATGGCCAAACATTCTTATTATGCCTGTCTGTTTATGCTCTATTTTCAGATGCAATGTTCTCAAGAATTGGGTGGAGGAAGCTCATGGTCTGGAAGGGCCCAGAGCAGGAGTGCTACAGCTGGTTGCTGGCTTAGCATTCCTAATGGGGCTGGCAGCACAAAAGTGATTACTGAAATGTGTTCTTCCTGAACACTGTCCACATTTAAAGACCACACTTCGACACTGGATAGCTTTGCAGCCAAATCAGGTTTAACAGGCATGGGAAATCTTGCAACCAGATAAAGTTTGGTGAACATCAACTGAGGAATGGTGGGAAATTACAGCTTTTACTTTAAAATTTTCTGCTCCAGAACAGTTCATTATTGGAAACAATGTGTATTCTTTTCAGGCTTATACCATTTTGCCTTGAACTGTCTGCTGGCCTGTAGCGCATTTAGAAAGTATTCAGACCCTCTTCACTTTTGTCTATTTTGTTATGGGGCAGCCTGATTCTAGAGTTGTTGAAATTCAATTCCCTCCCGCTCGTTAATCTACATTCAGTACTCCATAATGACGAAGTGAAAACAGAATTTTAAAAATGCAGACTCACTAAGGAAATAGGGTGACTTTTGTGTTCTCAAGAGGAAAATCAATGATCTTATAGTGGGGACACCAGGCTCACAAGGAGGAACTGAGAAGCTGCTTACTTGTCTGCTCCCAGATAACTGTTCTTAGGTGGAAAGTCTAATTAATCTGGCTTGCTTAGTGAACATCTGGCAGTGCAGATGGCATTATATATAGTATGTTAATCTCCAAAGAATAGGCATTTTTTAAAAAAAATATTTTTAAAAATCTTTCCTACCAGGAGGACAGAAATCACCTCAGAATACCGGCCCTTGCACGAGGTGGTGCCTCAAGAATTTTGAAGGGTCCTCACTGTGCATAATAAATAGGTGAAATGAAAAAGAAAACTCTTTCCATGAAGTTAATATGGAAATGGATTAAAAAAGTCCCCTCAATAAAAGAAAATAATTTGGAGATCCAAGCATGGTGCTACTGTTGAACAAGAACGAGAGTAATTGGAGACATACTAGTAACACGAGCAGTGCATATGTTGCAGTGCATATATATTTCTTCTCCCCGGCCCCTCTTCCTCCCTTTTTTCCTGAAAACCCACTTGTGTTACACTAAATCTCTGATGAAAAACTAAATGATTCTGCAGAATCTAATTACATTGAATTCTAGTAGTATTCAATTATAGGATGACTGCTAAGGTCAACAGTTGTTATGTAAGGCATTTTATTTTTAAAGTGAATACTTGTGTTGATTTACTAACAACTCAGATGCTTTACATTCTTTTAAAAAAATATGGCCATCACTTCAGAGGGCTTTAAGTTGAACTATGGAAGCTTTGCATCCCTTCACAATAGAAAAAGGAGAGCTTAAATATTGATCAAAGACAAGGTTTTTTTTTAAAAAAAATCTATGCACTTGGGAGGTAGAACTTCTAATGACCTGTCAGGAAACAGCAATTTATTTTCTGTGTTGTGTATCCCTTACAGAACAATAGGTTAAAAGGGGAAAGAGAAATGAATAGAAGTTCTTCACGAACAAAGCTCCTATACCACAAATTACAGAACCCTTTAATCTTCACAATCCATTAGCAGCTGCACTAAAAGGAGAGCGAGAGAGACAGGGGAAGAGAAAGAAAAAAACCCTCTAATCCTAGACAGGGAAATAACTTAAATCTAAACATGTATTTGCGGAATCAAGTGCCAACATTGTATTGTACTCTTTTGTGTTCTTACAGCAAAGGAAAAATAAATATTAAACCTGGACCCCAAATATATGATTCTCGGATTTCAGATGAGGATTTACATGATTGAAAGATCCTTTTGGGCACACCCAAACAAGAAGTTAGAGAAGTTACCTTCTTGTACTTTGTTTCAATTGAGGTTATAGGATTCCCAATTGAGGAAAACCTGATCAACCTTGAAAAGAGCAAATAAAATTAATCATAATAGGTCTCCATTAGTCCCTACTGCCATCTGCACAACCTTAATGGAGAAGATACTATACAGTGTGGTAGAGGTGCATCAGTCTGTTTTTTGCAGATC
The DNA here is from genome assembly GCF_001077635.1 of Thamnophis sirtalis. Next base: position 213,152 of record NW_013659129.1, on the reverse strand, counting down.
CAATGAAGGCATGGATAAAGGACCTCTTTTGTTCATCTACAGCAGGGATCAGCAACCCGCGGCTCTGGAGCTGCATGTGGCTCTTTCATCCCTCTGCTGCGGCTGTCAGTGGGGCTTTCGGTTAGGACAGGTAGAGGGAAAAGGATGCCACACTAGGAGACTCTATGGTGGGGGAAACCGACTTCTGATCAGCAGAGGAAAAAGGACACCATGCTTAGGAGACTAAGATGAGGGAACCAGACTTGCGGTTGCCTCCAGGATTGAATGGGGGGCTTCCGGTTAGGACCTTTATGGCTCTTTGAAGTTGCTGACCCCTGATCTACAGCTATAGCACAGGATATTGTACGTCCAGAAGAAAAGCCCAGATCATTGATTGAATCAATTTGCTGCAAGAATTCCTCCACTTGTGGTCTTATCCTTTGCCAGGACTTTGAAAATGTCACCAACAGATAAGGAGGAATTCCTTAAGCACATTCTAAAGTCCAGATTGATCAAGTACTTAGTTGGGTCATTTTAATTAGCGTGTTCCCTTGCAGAGGTTCTGAACAGCTGACATTCCAAACCTGGTCCTTCCAAGACAATGGATTTATAGATAGCCCCCCCCCCCTTTTATATTATTTACACAGCCGAACAGAATAACATAAGTAACTTCTATCATGCTGTATTTGCGGGGCTGGGACAGGTTCATGGGTGTTCTTGATTGGGCAACATCAGACGGGTCACTTAATTTCCCCAAGGTAATAAGTGTGATGTAGTTTAAAGGCAAACCATCTCAGCTAGCTCAGTCAGAGTGACTATGTGAAGCAGGATGCACAGTATCCTGACTGTACCCCTACAATGTCTCAATCACACAAATGCAGCAGCAAATGGAGCAACAAGTAATTAAAATTTGCGGACTATCAGAAGGATCTTCTGGTCAGGAAGATGGAACTCTTACAGATCAGGACACGACTACTTTCTGCTCTTTTAAGAGTGAAAGACAACGAAATCCAGCTGTATTAAATAAACATAACATGAAAAAAAAAGTAAGCACTTAAAAAAATACTTCAGAATGACATGAAAAATGCATTATAAAATAACCATTAGCAGTAATGCCTTTATAATAAGGTCTTCCTAACCTGGATTGAAAGCCAAGAAGATGGTAGATCACAGTAATTTTTAGACAATCCGCAAGACCACCAAGGAAAGCAAAAAAAGCAATTTAAAAAAAAATCAATGTGGAAATGATTAGCTTTTCGGCAGTACAATCAAACATATGGTTATGGAATTCCTGGTTGTTTTCTGACCATAAGAATAAATGAACAGGGTGAAGACAAGAGTTCTCACTCTGTGGATAATAAGATTGCTACTTTATTTATGCCAATGGTCCTTAAGATCTTTCATCAATTTAGACTACTTATTCATGGAACATTTTTATATGAAGAGAAGCAATGGGGAGGGGCCCTTTGAAAATTCTATCTTAAGTATACAGGTTTGTGTCTATCTGATTATGTGTGTGTGTCTTTGTGTGTGTGCATGCACATGTACATACTATAGTTATATCATGAAACTCCTACTATGGAGAAGTTTTCTGAATGCCCCTTACATGGCAAAGGATATGAAAACCAGAATAGTAGTCTGTAATATAACAACATTTAGGAATTGCTGTTTTAAGATAAGTGAGGCTTTAAAAGCCGTTGGCCAAATAATGACTATTCAGCTATGTACATTATTAGACATTTGGATATTCTTTGATTAGATATTGTTTTGACCTTTCTTGCTTTGGCAGATGACCCAGAGAAGATTACGGTCTTGCCTGCATCCTATCTGTTCTCTTGACAATTAACCGAAGAGGTTTCTTGACATATAAGATATGGAAGGCTCTTCTCTTTGCAAGTATGCCATCTATGGAAGGAAACTAGAAGTGTCATGTCATATTTAGATCACATATTTTATCAGCGCTGAAACTCTAAAGTGGCCAGAGAATCAATTTATCCCCATGATTTTATCTCAATATCTTAATCATATGCTAGTAAGAAATTTAAAAAAAAATTAAAATCAGGAAACTAAAATATTTCAGCAGTTGATTGAAAAATTTACTTATTTTTACAATCTTCATAGCCTCTTGCTACTCATTTCAGTAAGGTAGCTGTTGGGGATTTCCTCTCTTTTCGTTGTTTATTATTTTATTCCCTTGGTCCCACCAGCTCAAATATCTGTGGCTGGTTACAGGAGGGAACCAAGAACTAAAAGCAAAAAAGAGGAAAGTAGGAAATACATCTTCTGGAGAAATGTGTCATGTTTCTTATGGAAGGTACAGCATTGTGATTATTTCATATCTCACTATGCAACCGTAGCACAAATTTCTAGAGATTTAGCTAGGAAATCTGAACCTAATAGGGGAATGATGGACAGACATATCAGGAAACGTGAAGATTTTCAAGAGGCTTGATTGATTGATTGACTGAATGATTGATTAGGTGCCGTCAAGTCAGCATCAACTCTCAATGGCCACACAGATACATTTTCTCTGAGATGATTAGTCTCCAGCTTCACCTTCTAGGTATCTAAGCGATCCATTCATTACTTCTGAACTTGATTACAAAAATGGAAGGAAAAAGATGATGATGATCAGTAGGAAGGTAGGTTGACCTTTTTGCATTGTTACTAATTATCCTCTTTTCTTTCCTTCCGCTCTTCCCAGCACTGTGGACCTTTCAAGATATCTGGACATGTTCAAAATATGATAGGCTAAGCATGATATTTGTCTTGATTGATTTATAGTGTAATTTATTAATATTTCCTACTATTCAATGTATTTTCAGGAACATCCAAATTCACAAAAGACATATACAGTATATATCCAATTTTAAGAAGCCCCGACTTTCTATCCTTTCATTCTGCATGTAGAACTGTCAAATATAAAGGTCACATTATTACAAAAGTAAAATGATGTAAATCTTCCAGCACCATAATTCTCAAAGTGGCTGCAAAGAGAGTACTCATATAGTAAAAGTATGAAAGAGGCGAATGCTCTAAATTGGAGAACGAGCCCCTGAAATATATGTTTGTGAGGAATGGGGGTTTACTGAGATGACTACAAATCTTGGATGAAAGATAACCAATCAATGTCTTCAGACAGTGTTTAGCTCTGTAACTTTATAAAGTGTCATTTATGCACAAAGCAGGAAAGCAAAATTCAACAGCAGAATTTCTATCAAGGAAGGAGAAAGACACTGTACTAGCAATCACAGAAAAACGATTAACAATCTGAGAGATGAACATATAGATAGTTCCAAGGAAGAAGAAATAAAAACAAGGCACCAGATTTTAAAGGGAGAAGTATCAAGGGAGGAAGGTTAGATAGAAAAGTCAGGAAGATATGAACATACTCTCCTGAATTGTTTTCAACAGGAATGCATCGTAGTGAAGGAACCCATTCACCCCTTCTGATTTTTGCCCCCTCTCTAAATGGTTCTAGAAGGAACAAGTTCTTTCCTTCTTCATTTTGTTTCATTAACCTAAACACATTTTCCTAAAGCGCCATGAAAGACTGTTCTCTTAAGATACACACACCGAAGTCATAAAGGGGACTTCTCACTGAAGCAAGAGATGTTGGCATATCTTTGTTCTTGGAGAGTACATCTTGGGTTTTTGGGGGAAAAGAACAGAGAAGCCTTAAGCTCAGTAAAAAGAAGATGGCAAGGAACATTAGGAGAAGCTGGAACTTTATAAGACTGACAGAAAGAAAAGAAGAGGCAACTATGAGCAGCTTTTTTTTTTCTTTTAAGAAAAAAAGAAAAGCAGCCCATTATGGAGTAAAGCAAAAATAGAAAAACAAAGCCTGGGAAAGTTTTGAGAGAGAGAGAGCCACAGACTAGACAACTAGCATGTAAGGGATGTCTCAGCCTCCAGAAAGGGACATGGGACTAGTTTCAGAAGGGAGACTCCCTATTTTTCTGGAGAAAAAAAGGAAGGGAGAAATTACTTTCAGTCTTGCAAGATGCAGCCTAAAAATAGAGCTAGTGTTTCCTGGTTGTGCTTTTCTGTCTGGACTACCTTGCAAGGGGTAATAAGCAGATTAGCATGTAATCTGTTGGGAGGAGATGCAGGGGGAAAAGATGGGGAGAATGACTGATAGGAGCCCACCAACATCTAAAGCAGGCCTACACAACAAGCAGCACCATCAAGAAGCCCGTAAAGCTGGCCAGCATTTTTAAAAGGTCCATTCAGTTTCCATCAAAAGACATGCGGCTGAGTAGCTCTAAGCCTCACTGCCAACAACTCCTCCAGCACTGCCATCACTTTGCTACCTGCCAAACAGTCCATCGGTTTTCCAGGTATTCCTTGCTTGGTGGCCTGCAAAGATTTTTAATTTATCAATGAGTCTCCTTCTCCTCTACTAATTGCACAGGTTTGATCTACAGAGGCAACCACTGCTTTTGCGGAGAATATGTAGCTGCTTACTTCATATATACCTGTGTTTTCATATTTAAAGTTCAGAATGGGAACAAAATATACCTCAAGTAATTGTGAATAAGTGAATAAGATTTTTAAAAAAGCCAGATGATAAGCAAGAATTAAATAGGCACAGGAGTAGGTGTTGTGACCCACCAGCAGAGCTGGCAGCAGATTCGGACAGTGAGGAGGTTGGAGAGGAAGATGGGCCAGTCCTGGAGTCTGGGGAAGGCTCAGATGAGGGCTCTGTGTTGGAGGCAGAGAGGGGGCCAGAGTCGTATGCCAGTTATCAGCTGCCTTCAGAGTCAGACATCAGTGAGGCAGATGAATAGCTGGAGTCTGTTCCCAGTGTGCACATGTGCAGAGTTGCCAGACGAAGGGAACGTCTAAAAGAACAGGGGTCGACTTGGGAGTAAGGACTTGGGAGTAAGGTGGACGATGAATGGCCCCTCCCAGGGGAAATAAAAGAGGAGCGAAGGGGGAGTGGAGTTTGCAGGAGACAATTAGTTCGCTTAATTGGTTTGTGCCAAGTTTTGCAGATATCGGCCTGTCATCTCTCCAAGCCAGATAAGGTCTGTGACTGTAAATCCTCCCTCAAAAGACTTTGCTGGATGTGAATGAGGAGAATTCACAGTAACTTAATAAAATGTTTTTTTTTTTGTTGGGACAAGGAGTTTGCTTCATTCTCTTGGGAAGCCTAGGTCAGAACAATAGGACAGATAAAAAGCCTTCGTTTTTGTTAAGATCAAAGCAATAAAGACATCCCTGCAAGAGTGAAACAGAATTCTGCTCAACTTCCTGCTTGTGTCCCCCGTATCAAAAAAAAATGAACCTATGACAATATCTACTTTGTACTATGGTTAACATATTAAAATCCATCTCCCATTTCTTTTCAGCTATCCCCAAGACTAAAATTTAAATGTTACAAAGCTACCATGCTTTGGACAAATATTAATGTGGCACTATTAAGATGAAAACTTGGCAAGTCGAACAGGAGTTCTCTTTCTCAGCTTTTGCCACAAGTCCTTGTCATTTTCTTATGTTGCTGTTCTTCCCCCCCCCCCATTGCATTTATAAGACCTGGTATCTAATGCCAATAAAAACAATGTTTGTTCCTTTAAAAGTCACAAAACTATAACTAGCCTGTTGTATGTATGCCAGGAAGAAGTCCCAAATGGGTTTTTAGAGAAGATTGGGTTGGGTGGATTTTATTTCCAGAAACCAGGAAACTCAAATCTTAAAAACAAATTTCATATACAGATAACTATACAGGAAAGAAAAAGGAAGTAGAATTGAATATGGTCAGACATGGATAGGATACAATTTTGCACCTAATCCTTAAAGAGGATTGTAATAAAATTCAAAGGTACAGACATCTAGAAGCATTTCCACTTCTATCATTCTTAAAATTTCGTATGTGAAGGAAGTCACTGAACTATATTAATATTACAGCACTGGAAAACAAAAAGGTTGTAAAACTATCTATAATTCTGCATGATGGGACATGTAAAATGAGATCCTGATTTACAAGGTTTAAAATCTAAACTTCTGGATATAAAACTCTTAATTTTGTCTGTTTACCAAAGTAAATTGAATGACTGTTTACCCTTACTTTTTTTTTCTTACACTGAGGTTTTTCCTTGGACAGTTATTTTAAGAATGTGGTTACTTTAAAAATATTATAAATATTTCATTTATTTATTAAGATTTATATAGTAGCAAAGCTATGAAAGCTAATTCTGATTTTAGAAATCCAAGAATGAAACACACTTGGAACACGAAATAATAATGGTTTTAATAAAGTGCTACCGAAGGCAAAGTATAATTGTAATCAATTGTTTAAGATTAAAGATAAAATTAAAAGTATTAGTAAGAAGCATCAAGCAGTACGAGAAGTAGAATACAGCTAATGCAGTTCTTTCCAATGAGAATCTACTTCTTTCAATACCAGGAAAAATAGTATATTTAATAGAAAAAAGAAATCTCCCATGTCCCAATACTTTGGCACTCAATTATCCTATTTATAAATAGAGAATCATCTATAGAACCATTTAGCAAGACATAAGTTGTAAGTCAAGGATTATCTGCATAGTAAATAATCTGATTCCATGATTCATTTTTTTCACAGTAGTATCACAGGAAGGCAAAAAGGCTTTTTATTCTAAATGAAATTTACTTTTAAAAGTTATTTATTTTATCTTTGCAAAATAATTACATATAAATAATCAGCTGAACTCTTCCTTCCAGAGATAAGACTATCATGTTTTTTTTTAAATGCAGAACCTTTACAATATGCACTACATACCAAACAATTCCCTAGGAACTATATTTCAGTGGAAACCTCTGGCACATGCCTTTAAACAAATATATGTTCAGTATTGTTCACATTTAGCTAGTGAAATGTGATTAGGTCTCTTTCCTGCTAGCTTCTTATCCAGTCAGAAATTAGGAAAATTAAGGTGCTGTTTTGTTTGGATTAAAAAAAATTCTCCTTTGCTGCCTTTTACTTTAAAGTATTTTAGATCTGACTTAAAAGAAATCTACATAGCAGAAGACTGGGATTTGCCAGCCTTATTTTACCATAATCTTCCATATGGCATTAATAAAGCTACATGCTAAATGTTTGGAACTTCTATGGCACACACAGGCTCTTGAAATTACCACAACAGTATTTTTAAATTTTCTCCCACTACATGTGATGAAAACAGGGAGTTTTACTGTTAGTTTTGCTTCCCAACTTTATCCTCTCCCATATATGAGTAAGTGGAGTTAATACCAAGAGGGAGGCTGATCGATAGCTCAACACAGGCTTTTATTGTAAGCCTGCTTATACAAATATTTTTACAATTTTAATAATACGCTTTCAATCATTCTTGAAACCTGCAAAGAGGAAACATGTGAGTGGCATCATATTCAGTAGTCTCTATTCTTGAGGGTCATTTTGCAAACATCCATCATTACCCACACGTGCTTTCCAACTGATTGAGTAGTTATGATTAACTGCATAAAAGCATTTCTCTTCTTGTATCCACATGCTTTTTCTAAGATGGAGACTCAGAAAATATTTATTAAACTGTGGTATTACACTTATAGAGCTATTAACCAACATTCCTTTCAGATAGAAGATCACACCAAATATTTGAGCAAATAAAAATCACAACTCTTTTTTAAGGTAAACCAAATAATTTTTTCAAAGACCTGATACCACAATCCATAGCAAACTATAAGCCTTGGGGATGAGGGTGGGTTTGTTACAATGTTTGCAGCATGACAGCTGTTGAAATGAGGAATGAAATTGTACAAGTTACAGAACCAAAAGCTAATAATAAACAATTGATAATAAGCAATCCAACTGAATAATAAAGCTGCAATGACTGGCAAATGGTTTTGTTATTGGCCTCTCTTCTCCATGATCAGAAAGGAAGAAAAATAAATATGAGTGAGATAAAAACTATGTCAGCGAGATGATGAGGGAAGAAGCTAATCCTTAATGTATTATCTTGTTCCACCCTCTCCTCCTCAACACAGTAATAGGTACACTGCCAATACACGAATAAAGCACATTTTTTCTCTGTTATGCAGAAAATAATCAGTTTAAGATTTTTTTAAAAAGAAAAAAGAGCTGCAGTGCTTCATCACAAATTTCAGACATGCCGGTCTAATAAAATCTTTAAATGAACATACTGACCTTGAAGTGAGGCTGAAGCAAGCAGCAAGTCCAGGGTAGGGAATGAGAAAGAGAAAGTCAGAGAAAGATTTAATGAGATACACACTCCAAACTTGACACATCAAGAAGAGTGACGGAAAAGCAGCATAGCATCAGAAAGCAGAGCCAGAAAGCAAGGTAAGACATTTTCAGTCAAATCTCAATATTTCAGAAAGTTTCTCAATTAACGAAAGAGCTTTCTAGTTAGATTGCATATTTTCATACATAACATGCAATTCAAGAGTCACCTTCAGCGAGATGGGCAGCGTATAATTTAATAAAAAAAAATTACCTAGGACAATTAATCAGTGGAACAACTTGCCTCCAGAAGTTTTAAATGCTCCAACCCTGGAAGTTTTTAAGGACAGATTAGATAACTATTTGTCTGAAGTGGTGTAGGGTTTCCTGTCTAAGCAGGGGGTTGGACTAGAAGACCTCCAAGGTCCCTTCCAACTCGGTTATTCTATACTATTCTAAATAAATAAAAAACTATTTCAGGGCTCACCACCCAATAGTAACACTGAAAGAATTCTCAGTACACTGTGTGGATCAGTGAAAAGTTAAGATTTTACTGTTTAGGAAATGTTCTTATCTTAGACATCTTAGTGGGAAAGTTAAAATCCTGACAATACCAAGTTTCTTTTGGCTGCTCCTCAGTCAAGTCTAGTATTTATTTGAAAAGATTATCTCAAAGAGGAAGCCAAATTTAATAAGAGGACAGAGATTAGGTGAAACTGAGCTTTCGTATGTTGCTCATGAAGCTTCAGGGGAACCTAGAATATTTAATGAGTAACAATCTTAAGTAATATATGAATATTAGACTTCAGAAGAAATACTGTATTTCATGTTATTCTCAAGTTTTTCTTCTTCAAGCATCTAGCAATTCGGGATTCTTTATAGTGTCCAGATGATATACCTCTTCCAAGCTTGAAAAATATGTAACTTGTATCCAGTTTTTTATTACTGTATATAATAATAATGAAAGGTAGAAGCTATTAAATTTATCTTTACACAAAGCTAAATTAAAACTGTAAATTAGGATATTTTATCATTTCAACTAAACAATTCAAAATGCACATATCTTAGTTCATTTATTTTCAAAACGGTAATTTTGAATGTTTGTTTTGCTCATTTGGTATTAATCCATGGATTTAAGAATAAAGCACAACCTCCTGAAAACATGAAAAAAGCAATGATTGATTGCTTTTAATTTGTTCAATGGATTCTGCTAAGGCACCACAAAGGTTATTTTGAATAAATTATATACTCTTTTTCATTTCTTTTGGGTGAACTATCACAGTTGTGTACAATGATATGCTTCGTATTTTTTTGTGGATTTAGAGAAGCTGTATATTAGTATCACTTTAATTCTAGTAGAACAGAAAAATACCATGTTATTCCAGCTTTGACTCAAGTTGACCTGCATGGGTCAAGTTTCTTTTACTTAAACCTTGTCAACTGAAGATTATTACTGGACTGACAATCTTTTGGCCTCTATGCTGGGAAAGCTGCTCTCGTATCACCAATTCTTCCCTGAAGTATTGTTGTAATCAGCATGGGAAATCAGTTTAGTTGGGATACTTAGGTTTTAATCTTTTTTCACCCGATCTAAGCAAGAAGAATTTAAAAACAGAGATATCAGTCAATGTTTCCTTTTTATGTATCACTTACTTGCTTATAATAAAAGAGCTCATAATATAAATGTATATATCTACTTTCTAAGTCCATTCCTTTAAAACTGTGAAAAGTCAAATTTATTCTTTGCCAAGAAATGGCATTAGGTTAAATTACATAGCAAAACAGCTGACAATCTATTTGATAAATCATTCGCCCCGATGACAAAAAGGCTGCAACAACCAGGAATTTTATGTTTGTAGTTTCAACATTAAATGTGGACTTTATATTTTTACAATCTAATATATGCTATAATAGTGTGTGTGCATATATATTCCAAAGTACTGCATCATAAGCGGTATGTATTATGTATAACTCTGAAATTTTCATATTGTACAAGGGGGTTCTCAGATTCTGTGTTATCACAACCCCTGAAATGACAAATGAATTTATGAGCTAGACAACAAATGTATCACTTTGATAATGACCTGCCCCCCCAGGTCAAACACAACCCTGATTTGGCCCTCAATGAAATTGAGTTTGACACCCCTGATTTAATGGAAAGCTTGCTAACTTTTTCGTATTTCCTGAAAACTATGTTTCATTTTCAAGACATCCATTTCTCATTTTCGGTGCCTTATTTATTTTTATCTTTATTTGTTTTTTATAGTAAGAAAGCCCTCCCTTGATTCAAACAAATAGGATACTGCAAATGTTCTATGCTTCACTATGCTCTTACAATAGTTTCCTCAATTGTACTTATTTATACATGGATTGAAAATTAATGGGAAAACGCTATTAGGAATTTTATTCACAGCAATACTATAAATTTATAGCAATATTACAAATGAATAAGGGATGAGATTTAAAAATATAAATCACTCTGAAGACCTTGTAATTTTATGCCATTAGAGTATAATAAAAATTGTATTGTTAAGATGCAATAAATATACACAAAATAATTACCCAAGAGACCCAAGAAAAACTGTAGTCGATGAGTACACCTCACAGAAAAGAAACAATTAGTCTTGAACAAAATTCTGTATCCTACAAACTTCCATACAACCCTTCCTTACATACAGGCTATCATGCAGGGACAGACACTGGTAGGAAGATAGACTGCATGACATATGCTTATTGGGAAAAGGCATTGCCAAAGGAACCATACAATAAATCAACTCGAGAGCCAGAGAAAGAGAGCAAGAAAAATGCAACATAAATATCAATGAAAAATGATTATGGAAAAGCAAGTTGAGAGCAAGGAGGTTTTATTTATTTATTTTTGTTTCATTAGGCAAAAATGCTACAAAAGAAATAATAATAAATTAATGTTTTTAAAGTTGACTGTGTTAGATATATCAGAGATAATCGCATTGATTTTCTATTATTTATGGGAAACAGCTATGGGAAAATTCTTTTTCCCCTCACTTGCGAAGTGCCTTCCAAGGAAACAGGTGAAGAAAAGCCCCTGCATCTTAAAACTATCTGACTCTAAGCAGGATAAGTACCATCCAAAGACCAAGCTGAGCTGATAATCCAATCCTGAGAATTTGCTGTGCTCAGTTATTAGTATGCTCTTAATAAAATGCTTACTTTGCACTTCCCTACCAAACTCAACGTGAGAATTGTAAATGCTAAATTTACAGCTTTTCCCTATAATATACTTGCCTTCTGTTGTCTAGGGCTAGGGTAACATTTAGATTTCTGGATCAATCTGTTGTCATATTGAAATATTATATCAAACTAGCCGATAACCCGGTGTTGCCCAGGTATTTATTTATAGGGGGAAAGTGTCCGGACCAAATGTAATTTCTAATATTGGATTTTCCCCCTTACCAGAGGGAGCCCCCTTGTGGAATACTGTGAAGCCGTTACCAGGGCAACTTCACTGCGCTGTAGAGTAGAAGCCATTTTAAGGCAGTACAGTAGAAGCCATTTTAAGGCACAAAAGGCTGTATCTTTACAGAACACACACCCAGAGGGGTTTTAGGGGTGCCTGACCCCTACAGTATTTGTTTCCAGAGAGTAAGTCATCTGTGTACCAAGTTTTATATATATATATGAGAAAGATAAGATGGAAGAATAATACAGAAGGTAAGAAATAGCAATTTTATGAAGCTATTTCATTTCAAGGATTAAGTGGAAATTTCCTTAAGACATGACTTTGATCCACAAAATTTTACTGGCTTGTGGTCAGTATTTATAGGATTTATATCCTGTTTTTCTGCACATATGGTTCCCGAAGATATCAATAATTAAAATATAAAACAATCAATTAAATTCATATAAAAGTGATTAAATCGTTACTAAACTGGCTCAAACATGAAAGTTTTGGTTAAAGAGGGAGGTCGTAGAGGGCTGGAGATTGAAGGCAGCTCTCTGTACATTTTACAGTTTGGACACAGTAGGAAAAGGCTCTTTCCCCATGTACCTGGCAAACAAAGTATTTAAAACACTTCTGCCGCTAACCGTAATGTCCCGAACGATTCATATGGAGGTAGATGGTTTCTTAGATAGTAGTCAAGTTGTAAAACCAACCAAATCTTAAACTGTGCCCACAAGTAAAATATATCACCAAATCCATATTACCGTATTTTTCGGAGTATAAGCCGCACTGGAGTATAAGCCACACCAAGGTTTTGAAGAGGCAAATAAAAAAAAAAGTAGGTAGATAGAGCGAGAGAGAAATACACTAGGTAGGTAGGGAGAGAAAGTAGTTAGCTAGGAAGATAAAGGGATGGAGAGAGAGAGACAGAGAGAACTAGAGAGATAGAGAGAGAGAAATACAGTAGGTTTTCCTGGGCCCCCAGGAACTCTCTGAAAGCCTCCATAAGGGTATACACAGACAGCCATTTTGATGAAGTGGGCGGGGCTTTGGGAGGAAAAAAAATGCTGTATTCGATGTATAAGACGCACCAGATTTCCAGCCTCTTTTTTGAGGAAAAAAGGGGCGTCTTATACCCTGAAAAATACGGTAAGTAAATTAAGGAAGTCTCTAGTAAAAAAAAAGAAAAAAAGTATGCAGTTTATTTCAACCCAAAATTTCAATTTATCTTTCAGAATAGTCAAAAAATGGCAGACTTCTCAACTATTAAGAAAACATTGTTTTAAGTGTGTACCCGCCCGTAGCGTTTTAAAAAAAGCTCAATAAATCTGAACCATTCCTTCCCCACTCTTTTAACACCCTTCTCACCTTTCCAGTTCAGCTATCTTCTTATCTTTATCGTTCTTCTCATTTTCCATCTCTTTTAGGATTTCCAGCAGGCGATCAACTTCAGCTTGAGCCTTGGTAGACTCTTCTCGATACTGAGCCACCTCTTTTTCAAACTGCTGAAATCTATCATTCATCTCTGGATTGGCCCTGGCCTCAATGGTTGCTTCATAAGCCTTTTGAAAAAAAAAAAACGTTCTAAGAGTTATTTCGCACATCCATGCTATAAAATATTCTATTCTGAAAGAAAAAGAATAATGTTAAGGAGAGCCATTGCATACAAAATGGAGCCCAGTTCTTCTTACAGTATGAAGATACATTAATTCTTGAACAATGAAAACTGTACTCCTATCCCATATATTATTCACATAAAATGAGATCTTTATTATAGTTGTAAGGTAAAGGTTCCCCTCACACATATGTGCTAGTTGTTCCCGAATCTAGGGGGCGGTGCTCATCTCCGTTTCAAAGCCAAAGACCCAGCGCTGGCTGAAGACGTCTCCGTGGTCATGTGGCCGGCATGACTAAATGCCGAAGGCGCACGCAACACTGTTACCTTCCCACCAAAGGTGGTCCCTATTTTTCTACTTGCATTTTTACATGCTTTCGAACTGCTAGGTTGGTAGAAGCTGGGACAAGTACCCTGTTTCCCCGAAAATAAGATCTCCGCGGATAATAAGCCCAATTGGGCTTTTGAGCGCATGCGCTAAAATACACCCTCCCCGAAAATATTGCAACACATCAGCAACCATGAGGTGACCACCCTCGCTGCCTCCTGCACCTCAAAAATAATAAGACCTCCTCCAAAATAAGGCCATGTGCTTATTTTGAGGGTCAAAAGAAAATAAGACCCTGTTTTATTTTTGCAGAAACAGGATAACGGGAGCTCATGTGGTGCTGGGGATTCGAACCGCTGACCTTTCTGATTGACAAGCTCAGAGTCTTAGCCACTGAGCCACAAGTATTCTTTAGATTTGTTAATGTATGAGTGTCCAATATGAGCCATATTTTTATATTGAATATTTTTACCTATCCTAGATGCAACAGAATAAGTATTTTTAAAAATAATAATAATTACTATAAATTATACTACAATATTTTAAAATTTTCTATGGGAGCATCTTTTACATTTTTGTTTTTTTCCAGCTGCTGACAGTTTTTGCTTTTGTTTGATTATCTTAAGAGACTCAGATTTTAGTCTAGACAACTTCACCCTAATACTTTATGGGTCTCCTGGGAATCCCAATAAACTCTGCATGGCCATGTGACAACTACAACCAATGGATGAAACACATCTGACCACAAACATTCTCCAAGAGGTTACTGTCTTTAAGATTGACTTAAAATTTTACTGGCTGGCTAGAGTCAAAAATACTATTGACAGTTAGTTAGTTAGTTAGTTAGTTAGTTAGTTAGTTAGTTAGTTAGTTAGTTAGTAAGTAAGTATAAGACAGGTGTCCATCTCCCCTTCCAGCTAAGATACATTTTTTGGCTAATTTCTGGTTATGGAAGTCTGTGGTTATGGACAGAATTGGACTATTTCCCTTCTTTTTTAAAATACAGTGATTTTCCAAACCCAAAAAAAGGCCACTATTCCACTATTTTTTAAGTCTCTGATTTGCAGACTTTCAATTATCAACACCTCTTTCAACACTCATTCAACATATAGGTATGTTCAACTGATTTATTTCTACTTTATTAGTACTTAGTTGATAACTTTTTGAATTCTTATGTGTGCTACAAAGCAGCAGGTTATCTGATTTTGAATATCATATGAAAATGGGCATGAACTTCTTTCCCAACAGAAGTGCGGTAATAATTTTACAGCTTATTCTGCATAACATTGAACTCAATGATACAATGAAATAAGGTTGAAGTCATCATTACAATTTCATTTATGACGAGACATGCATATAACATTTACTTTTTTCAGCTGAGATTCAAATTTCAGGCATTCTTCTTTCTTTTGCTCCAAAGCAATGTCTAATGTTTTCAGTCTAGAGTCTTTTTTCAAGCCTGCTGATGCCAATGAAGAGGCGTGTTCCTTCAAATCCAGGAGTGTAGTCTACAAGACAATAAATGTGTCAACAGATATTGCTCTCATTCTCAAATATTGTGTTCTTTCATAGGCTTGAATACCATACTGCAATAATGGATTATTCAATTCAATTCAACTCTACATTCCATTCCATATATACTGTACTATTTTTAGAGTCAAAATTGAAGTGTTTTTAGTTACAAGACAATTACTAACGTTTAAAACTCATTTAAGGGCCATATGATTTAAAAATAGCTATCATACTATTTTCAGTGTGATAACTATCATCATATTTTAACGACTCCATAATTCCTTGCGGGGTGGAGTCTGAACAACTGAATGGAGCTAGCACAGTGTTTACTGGCTGGATGACCTTCCTGTTGCCAATGAGGAGTTTTGTTCAGCAGATATATTCTCACTGTGCCCGGAGAGAGAAATATCTGCCTCTACCTAGGATTGAACTCACAGCTTCCTGATTATGAGGCAAGAGCTCCACCTCTAGGCCACCGCACCACTTCTTTTTCAGTGTGATAGCTATCTATTTGTTTAAATAAGCAATAGGAGTTTGGGAGGAACTTTCATGACTAATAAACATATTAAATGCATTGAAGTTTTAATATGCTGAAATCCAAAAAATAGTTTGAGAAATTGTTCCTTTTTACAACATAAAGGTTTGTTTCATCTAGTAGAATGTATAAAGGTGTATAAAATGGGAAACATAATTAGTTTTGATTTTAGAACAATAAACCTTCTCCCAAAACATTCTAAACGGATTATTTTCCAGTGAAATATATATAGAAGCAATTCAACCATTTCAACAGAATAAAAAAAAAAATATGTTTCATGTATTCTGGCTATAGAAAACCACGGATTTTGGAATAAGTCTTTCCTTTCCTAATTTTTCACCCAAGGTTTACAAACATCAGTATCTGTCATCCATTCTGCAGAAAAAAATTAACCAAGTAATAACTTTATTTTAAAAATCCCAATAAGAACCAACTGCAAGCAGTAGATCTTTCAGTCTCACAAGCTAAAGCCCAGCAAAAAACAATTGGTCTGCTGGTCTTGGCACATTTGTGTTCTCCTTTGGGTTTCTGTGGGCTGCTGCATTCTTTCATGCATATCATTAATGTTAAATAAGGAAAAGACAAAACAAACCAATGCCTCAAGCTTTTACATCCATTTATTTCCATCAATTTACAACTCATTAGCAAGTTTAACTATACTAACTTAAGTATTGTAATAATAGTGGTCCTTGCATTTACAACTTGCAACTCAGGAGCTTTTGTAATAACTCAGTTGTGGAGCCCTGATTGTCTCTAACAATAGTGCAAAATACACAATGGCTCTTCAGGCTTAAGGCATAGACTTAAGCAACTGTTGTTCTGTTATAGCTTATGGATGTTCGCAGCTACCACATAAGCTTAGATGGATTTTCTTTTTAAAAAAGAAAGATCACAAGGCATAGGCAACACATACTGAAAGTGATCTCACATGAAACACTGAAAATACCATCTGAAATCTTGGTCCAAGAACCGAAGAAAACAGCATGATTTGTTTGGAACTCAAAGCAACTTTTAGAAGATGCACGTTTCACACTTGAGTGTGTAACAACTGGTCTGAGTGTTTTGCCAGCAAAAACGGGCTCCTGAACTCCGTTTTCGGCTGCAATGGCCTCCTGCAACCCTCTGCCAATGAAAACGGAGCTCAGGAGCCTATTCCAATCCCATTTTAATGTTGCAATTCCAAAATGTATACTGTATATACTCAAGTATAAGCCTAGTTTTTCAGCCCACTTTTTGAGCTGAAAAAAG
>NW_013659129.1:165463-186254 GCF_001077635.1 Thamnophis sirtalis | reverse complement strand
AGTGATCATGTGACTAATGTTTTCTGCCACCTTCCCTAGAATGTCAGTGCGAAAGCTGCCAGATAAGGTTGCAAGCTGCTGTCTCCTGCCTAGAGGACTCCCTCTCATCTTTGGGGTTGGCTGAAAGAGCTGCTTTCCAAGGAGAGCTTAAGTCCTTGGAGGGCATTGAAATGGTGTGTGTGTGTGTGTGTGTGTGTATGTTCCTGCACCCCACTGAAGGAATTTGCTTCCATGCATGGAAGGGAGCTGAACTCCTTCAATGGAGTCCAGAAATGGGGTCCGAAATCCTTCAGCTTTGTTCTTGAATCCCAATGAAGGAGTTCCTTACCATGCACAGAGGGAAGCTGAGTTCCTTCAGCGTGCAGCTCTTTCAGTCAACCTCTAGAGCCGTGATGGCGAACCTATGGCACATGTGCCAGAGGTGGCACGCAGAGCCTTCTCTGCTGGAACGCGCGCTGTCACCCCAGGCCAGATTTCCGTAGTGTTTCTTTTGTGAGCTTCTGTTTCCCTGCAAATGATGAAACAGAAGCTCACACAAGAAAAAGATCTCACCTCTTGCTGCGCTGGCGGTGTTGGGATGCCCCGCCTCCCACCAGCCAGCTGGTCTTCGGGTCTCTGCTGTGCATTTGTGCATGTCCTGTGCATGCACACATGTGTTGCGCATGTCCACACATGCAAGCATTTGCATGCGCGAACCTTTCAGTGTGGGCATGCACACGCGCAGTTTGGGCACTCAGTGTCTAAAAGGTTCACCATCACTGCTCTAGACAAAAGAGTTAGATGAAATCCAAGCAGAGTCAGCATGGTAAGGGAGACTCTGGGAGATTCGGCACAAGAGTGTCTCTTTGCTCGTGGGTTGAAAATCCTGCTTGGATTTTGGCAGGGAGGATTTTCATCTCCTGAGCTGAACCTTACAGGATCTCCTGTATCCCCGAGGAACCCCATGGTTCTTATTCCAGCTGCTTAACAATCCGTACAATTGCTTAGCAACCACAACCAAGAGTGCCAGGATTGTGGTTGCTGAGCGAAGCAGTTAATGTGTCAACTCGCTTAACTTCTACTTCACTCAATGATCCACATTCTGGTCCCAACTGTGACCATGAATCAAGCACTTCCTGCATTTGTAAATAAAAGATAAAGCAGAATACAGCCAAGACTTTAAAATGTTGCACAGAACTGGAAAAGCAATAGCGAAAAATGTCCAGCACTGTATTTGTATTGGTTCTGACATATTTAATTACAGGACTGACAGCAAGTTGCAAATTAAAATGATCTCTTTTCCAATGTGAAAGCATTGCATATTTCTTTCAGTGTCAATTCTAAATGTCTTATATGAGCAATTAAATTAAACAGCATTTGTCTTCTACTACGACCTGAAATGAGGATTTGGAACACAATAACACAATCTGATTGAGAGGAAGCTAACTAATGACGCTTAATTTCAGTGCAGATATAAACAAGTTTAATAGCTGATAAACAGGACAGAGTGTCTTGTACGCTAATTAAAGAACACAAAATAGAGGTAGGAATGGAGAGCCAGTTTTAACTCTGGATGAAAATAAACTATTTCTTCTCACTGGGACCTAAATGATCACATCAGGAAAGGTAAGCTTATGGATGATAACAAATGATAGATTGTCCTCATTTAATATCAATAATTGAGACTGGAATTTCCATTTAATAAAAACTAAGATAATTATCAATATTCAGGGATCACAGAGATCAAGAGTTTGTCACCAGCTGCAAGTGATAAACAATGGGAGATAACTATTATCTTCATACTATGTTTATAGATTAACTAGTGGGCACTGCTGAATAGACCATATTCTCTGTTTTCTCAATTCTTTCTTATGATTTAAAGATATATTCAAGTTTGGAACTAGGAAATCACAGATTTTCCTTGAAACTTTAGAAGAACTGAAGGGGGAAAAAACAGAAGGAATGCACATTCCACAACCCAACCCAATAATTCCATCATCGTGAAGAACTCCCCAGTATTAGGGATATGTTCGTTACCTCTGTTTGCAGGATGGCAGCTCTCTGTTCTTTTGCTGTGAGGGATTCCTTGAGTACATCAATATGTTGCTTACTATCAGAAAACTGGTTTGTGAGGGTTTCCAATTTTGTCTGTAAAGCCAGCAACTCTGTATCTTTCCGGGATAGTTCCTGCTTCACTTGACCAATCTATAGGAAGAACCAAGTATGAGAATGTGTGTTATCAAATGGCAAGAATGCATTCAAAAGCATTATGGAAATTGCTTCATTCCAGTTTAGCACCACATTTCCAGCAATTTCAAAGGTACGGCATCAAGCCAGCTCAAGGAATCTGAATAAAGGAATAATAAACCTAAAAAAAAGCATGCTTTTGTGTATGCTTAAAGAGTTTTTGAGGAAAAGAGACTAAAGCATTCTTAAAAGAAAACTCCTTGATAGGAAGATCATAAGACTATAAAGTTGCAGTAAACAGCTTCTCTTATAACCACTAGCCTCACAATTGTGAAAAGCCAAAATTGAAAAAGGCCCAAATACCAAGGAAATTAGTTGTAGCATAAGATTTTTTTCTTTAAGCATTCAAAAGTGAACAGCAGGAAAAGAAATCCTGGTTTTTAGTGAGCGGGAATTGTTCAGATGAAAACTATCACTAGAAGGTATTACATGTCTGCATTATTATTACCCTGTTTCCCTGAAAATAAACCTCCCCGGATAATAAGCCCAATCAGACTTTTGAGCACATGCGCTAAAATAATCCCTCCTCGAAAATATTGCAACACAGCAGGTGACCACGCTCATCGCCTCCTGCACCTCAAAAATAAGACTTTCCTGAAAATAAGGCCAAATGCTTATTTCGGCAGTCAAAAGAAAATAAGACCCTGTCTTATTTTCGGGGAAACATGGTACTTCACATCTTTTTTCACTTTAGTTTTATACTCTTCCTCAGACCTCAAGAGATGCAAGATAAAATATAAATGTAAACCAGAGCAACATACACGGGCAAACACAGTTTCAGTTCATTTTCAAGGTTATTTTCAAGGCTTAGAGATAATAAGCTACTAGTTGAAGCGTAGCTAAAGCCTTATAATATGCTGGCCATCTTTCAAAACCTTATGTGAAAATGGCAAAATCTTGCTAGATTTCATACAAGAACATTAAAATCTCATGAAATTTCATGCAGTAAAATGGAGCAACAAAGTCAACATCTGATGATGATTAACAATCTCAATTCATTCCATCATTTTGGGTAAAATCTTTTGAGGGCAAAATATGCTTTCATATCTGTGGGTATCATATTGCTGACCCCAGCCCATGGAAGGAATTTAAAAAATATACAGTAAGTCTTTTTATCCTTTATTATGCTTCCAGCTCTTTAAAAACATATTTAGTTCTACAGTAATAGTAACATCAAGATGCCAAAAAGAGTATTTCCTCTTCCTTTGTTATAAATACTATCTATACCTGACCTTAAAGACAGGTGTAACTTCAGTTTTGCCTTAAGACCTAACTTTTTAAGATAAAAAACACAATAGTTTCCTATTTCCTACACAACATGACAACTAGATAAAATTTATAGGAAGATACAAAGTTCAGAAACTTTCAAAATCAAAAAATCAAACTTCTCAAACACACAAATGTTGGTGTAGCGGTGAAGGTGCTGGCCCAGAAACCAGAAGACTGTGAGTTCCAGACCTGCCTGAGGCATGAAAATCAGCTGGGTGACTTTGGGCTAGTTGCTCTCTATTAGTCCAACACACCACAAAGTTGTTTTTTGTGGAAAATAGGAAGAGGAAGGCGTATTACCATATTTTTTGGAGTATAAGACGTACCTTCCCCCCCCCTCCAAAGAGGGTGAAAATCTGGGTGCGTCTTATACACTGAATACAGCATTTTTGGCCTCCCGAAAACCCACCCCTTCACCAAAATGGCTGTACAGAGGGTTTGGGAGGCCTGCAAAGTGCTCCTTGGAGCTAAGGAGGGCAAAATGAGCACAAAAAAAAGGGTCGTTTTTTGCTCGTTTTTGTCCCCCCATCCCCAGGAGCACTTTGCAGGCCTCCCAAACCCTCTGCATGTCCTATTTTTCACAAAAAATGAGGCATGCAGAGGGTTTGGGAGGCCTGCAGAGTGCAAAAACTTCTTTTTTAATTAGCCTATTCAAAATCATGGTGCGTCTTATATTCCAGTGCGTCTTATAGTCTGAAAAATATGGTATGTTTGCTGCATTGAGGTACTTATAAAATAATAAAGATGGGATTTAAAACAAAAAAAACTCTAAAAAACTTTTTTCCACCTGTAAAGGAGCCCAGAATGGATCCAACACCACAGATTAACTCGTACATTTTCAAATGGTAAAATCCCTTTTTTACATATATATCGGAATTGCATTTTACTAGAATTAGAACTTGAATTTGCTGCATACAATAAATCATAGAAACTATGGAAGACATCAAATGTGCCCATGCATGATATGTAAAAAGCATCATTCCAGGAAGTTCAAGCAACACAAGGTTCATATTTGTGCCCCTAACAGCGCATTAAAACTATGCAACCTTATTAAAACAAGATTACCTCTGCTAGCTCAAATTAGAACACGCAGGCTCTACTATTCGTTTCGAAAGCTTCATACATGCATCTCAAAGATACAAATCATGCTGTGACAATTTCCTTTCATAGTCTGTCTAAGCGCTAAGATTACAATGCATGCAACTGGAGTGATCTTTTAAGCTGAGCAACTAATATTGGGTGTTCAAAGGAGTAGATTATACATTGTAATATATCAACCAGGTGTGAATGAGGACAGATGCAGAACTGTTAGTTTTCTTGCTCTTTAGCATTGCAGAGGGTAAAGGAAGGAAAGGAAGCTACCCCAGAAAGCTAAGCAGAGCGGTGCCGTATAAAGAAACTTCAGTCTTACGGCAGAGACCTCTGTCTGGAAATCGGCCACTTTTTTTTTCAGTTCCTCCCCTTGAACCTCTTTGGTATTTAGCTCTTCCTTCAGTTGCTCTACCTGCCACGACATTGTTAATTCTTTTACATTTAGAGCGAAATATTTTCCTCTTAACCTGCTGCTACTTGAACGCAAAGCGTAGTAAACATATAAAACAGCTAGCAGACCCACCATGATTAAACACCAGTTTCTCAGAATAACTACTTTCCCTTAAACTCATATTGCAACAACTATCATCATTTTTAGATGACGTCATGTAAAACATGCCTATCAACCCTTGGTATTCTGGTTATCTGGTAATTTTTATCACCCTTTATCCCCTCTTTATAGACTACTGTGATGCGTATTATTACATGATGCTGCTGTTGAAAACTAACTGGAAACTGCAGTTGATCCCAAATAAGGAAACAAGATTGCTAAAGTGCTTTTCCATTTATATTACACTGTATTTGCTGCATTTGTACCCAGTCCATTTCTAGATTTAATGCAGAATCACCCATTAGAATGCTTTTGGGAAGACCTATTTTCTTTGGTGCTTTCATTAAGCGATGTGAGACAGATACCTTCCAGGGAGCACGTGATAGCACTTCAGCTCTAGAATTACTAAATTGTGCCCCTCCCGGGAGTCTTAGATAGATCTTTTTGGCATCAAGTAACCATATTATTCACCCATGTCTTGTAAACAATAATCTTGTAAAAAAAACTTTTTGGATTTTCTAGTTGGCTTCCTTTCATTATTTTCAGCTCAGTTTAATATGTTAATCAGAACCATATCAATTGATTGGAAGCTACATAAATAAGACAAGTAAATCTATGCTATGCATTTTGATCTGATTACTCTAATGCCCAAAGGTAATTAGCATATAAGCAACTATAATGCAGACTCCAATTTCATCATTTTTCAAAGAAAGCCCAGGGTGTTTCCTCCTTTTTCTCTGACATTAAGCAGACTTTAAAAACATTTATATTGATCAGCATGGGTAATGCATGGCCACTTGTAACCTTTTGAGATCTTTTACTCTTATGTGTCTGAAATTTCAAAGTCATCATTTTCTCCAAGACACTTTGTTATATCATGGACAGTTGTTTACTTTCATTTATGCAAATGTCCCTTGAGTATTTTACCAGAGCATGAACAATACACAGTTTTATTTAATTGTGTTGACGCAATTCAATTTTCCTAAATTGGTTTCTACATCTTAAATCAAATTTGGTTCACCAATCTAAAATTACAGTTACATAGATTTACAGCTTTGCTTAAGTATTTTCACTTAATTTGAAAGAACTCTAGTAGAGAAGATAGATCACCAATCCTTTATAATATTCTGTGATTTAATGAATGACTTTGGTTTTTTTGGAAATTGTAAGCTATTTTTTAACATAGACGGTTTAGTTATTACCTTGTTTTTCATAAATTTGGAATGGCTACGATACACCTCCATTTGTTTAATTTCTTCTTCACGTTCCTCTGTGCTGAGGGCACCATTTGATTTCAACATTTGGATTTCTTCTTCTAAATCTCGGAGTCCACGTTCCATAGAAGAAATTTTAGAATCCTTCAAATACATGGAACAATGGTTTAGTTTCCTCAAAAAATGCCAATATTTTGCTAACAACATTTGAGTTAAGGGACTATGTCTGAGAAACCTCTCCCTGTAGTATTATTGTGCTATACATAATTTTTAACTACAGCATGTAATCAAATAAGCATCTACGGTTTAACCCAAAGGTGTTTTTTCAAAAGGCAACTGGACTTTTTGGTTTTTTGAAGATGTTTTGATTCTCATCCATGAAGCTTCTTCAGTTCTGACTGAATGGTGGCAAATGGAAGGATTCAGAACTGAAGAAGCTTCTTGGATGAGAAGCAAAACATCTTCAAGGGAAAAACAAGAAAGTTCAATTACCTTTTGAAAAAAATACCTTTGGGACAACCTTGACCTGGATGACTGAAAATCTCCACAGACATCTACAACTTAAAAAGAAAACAGATATACAGTAATGGAAAGTGGCATTTTGAACCCAGAAATAACACAGGGAATACACTGAGAACTTGGAGGCAAATAAGAAAAAATCCTTCAACAGAAAAACATTTACATCTCAGCAACACGGTCAGAAGTATTTATCTGTACATTCAATGAAAATAGCTATGCTGACATACAAGACCTTTCAAAAGGAATGGAACATCATCTAGAAAAAAATGTACTATTTCTTAATTTTTTTTCTGTAATATTTTTCTTCCGTTTCAAATATAACAATTATTTCCTTGTTATTGAAACTATTTTATATTAAAGTTCTTCCTATGAAATGAACAATTATCTAGAATATATAACAAAATAGGAATACATTAAAAGAATTAATGATGCCAAGTATGACAATAGGTAAAATAGACCTATATCATTTCACATACATTATATAAACCAGATATAAATAGTTCTGCACATTTATACAATACTCTTAAAATTCTCCTGACAATAGCAGAGGTGCTAAAAAGGAATCAGTGCATTGTACAACATGTCAGAGTGAAAATTCAAAAAATAAAGAGAGAAAAACGATTCCATTTGATAGAAAAAATGGTTTCTTTTACCTTCATTTCTATAACAGTCTGTAAAGCTTTAGTTTTGGCAGAATCAGGAGCATTTTCAAAACGACGGTGCATCTCCTGTTTTAAGAAGAAGAAATATTAAGTAGGTACCTAAACACAAAAGCATCAAACATCTGGGATTCACAGAAAAAGTATTATAGGTAAACAATTCCACATTTTTCCCATGGTACAGCTACAGTTATTATTATTTTTTAAACAAACAAGAAACAGCTACAGTGAACTTCCATGCCAATAATTTTCCGCAAAAAAAGCATACTCAAAAAGTAATAGCTAAAGGAACTTTAAAAAATTTAAATACCTATTAGCAATGATCTTATCAAACTTTCGTCTTCCAGAAGGACAAAATACTTGGGGAAAAACAGGATTAATAAATAAGAGCAACAATCTGCTATGTATTCAACAAGCTGATAAAGCATCTGTGCCAGCAATACTCCTACATTCCCAGAGTAGCAACCACCTAGTTACTAATGACGACAGCTCTTTCCACAGTGATAACAAGGAACTGTTCATCAAAACAATTCAAGTGCAGCTGACGTAAGTGCTCTGTAGTTAAAGGTAAAGGTTCCCCTTGCACATAGGTGCTAGTCATTCCCGACTCTAGGGGGCGGCGCTCATTTGTTTCAAAGTCGAAGAGCCAGCACTGTCCAAAGATGTCTCTGTGGTCATGTGGCCGGTATGACTAAACGCTGAAGGTGCACAGAACGCTGTTACCTTCCCTCCTCATATTTTTCTACTTGCATTTTTACATGCTTTCGAACTGCTTGGTTGGCAGAAGCTGGGACAAGTAACGGGAGCTCACTCCATTACACGGCTCTAGGGATTTGAACCGCCAAACTGCTGAATTTTCTGATTGACAAGCTCAGCGTCTTAGCCACCACATCCCTGCTCTGTAGTTAAGAAGGAGCAAAATGAAAATGCCTGGACTAAAACACTAGAAACTGTTTTGCACTAGACCACAATTATTCTTGGGTTAGAATAATGACAAACAAATCATGCACTCTTTTTCTTCCCATTTTTATAGTAATTTTCATAATGAAACATCCAGAAATATTAAATCACATTAAATATTAGCATAAGGTATTAAATATATGTGTAGTGTAAGCATTAAGACTAAAAGAAAAAAAACTAGAGAAGAGTAAAAAGTGCCAAGGGGGAGAAAAGAAAAAGAAAAGATCTAATAAAAGACAGAAAAGAAATATATAAAGAAGTCGCCTCCAAAATTAATTACAAGTAGAAACAACTTTAATGACTCTTCACCACCTCTAAGGTTACAAACATTTATCTCATCATCTCTTACCTCTGAACAAATCCATAAAACATTATCTTTCAATCCTGGTGTTAGTTGAAAATCTATTCAGGAGCCAGGAGTAACATGTCTTATTTTATTCTTGATCAAATAAACCAACTTTATATTCCTTCATTGTACTTTTGGACTCTTTAGTTCATTTAAATATTGTTGCACACTTTCATTTCTTCTTTGTCCTATCACAAAGAATTCTTCAAAGCTTTAAGAAGCCTATTGGAGCCAAGGTGGCACAGTGGTTAGGGTGCAGTACTGCAGGCCACTTCAGCTGACTGTTATCTGCAGTTCAGCGGTTCAAATCTCACCGGCTCAAGGTTGACCCATCCTTCCGAGGTGGGTGAAATGAGGACCCAGACTGTGGGGGCGATATGCTGACTCTGTAAACCGCTTAGAGAGGGCTGAAAGCCCTATGAAGTGGTATATAAGTCTAACTGCTATTGCTATTGCTATTTTGTAATTTTCAGTAGAAAATTATTCAAGTCACTTTCTTGGTTTGTAATGTACCTTTTCTAAAACATTCTCTTAGACTGTAAGTTGTAAATCCACTTTCAATATCATCTCTATTTTGTCAGATATGTTTTTTCTACATCTAACATTTCTTCAATAACATATTTTGGATACAGTCTGTTCAGAGAAGCAGACCCCACTACTGACATTGTTGATATTGAGTTATTTTCTGATTCCATTCTTCAAAAGTCTCCTTCAATATTTTTATTGTTAGACTGTTCAGTACCCTCTTACATACCTGTATACCTCCCATAGAGCTGTCAGATTTCCTTACATAATTTGACTTTAATTTGCTGTAAATATGATTTTAATCTACAAAAGAAATTTGGAAAGCAAGTTTTATCTATAAGAAAGCCTCTGAGCGTTATATGATGTCTGATTTTGTTTATATGAATATGTTCTGTCCAAAATAACTCAGCTGTTTTGCCTTAAATTTATAAATTTAATCACAAAGTTATATGAAAATCAATGAAGAATATAATGCTTACTCCACTTGAAACATGATGCAAAACAACAAATGGTTTCAAACATCCTTTATAGTAAAGTAATTGTTTCTATGGAAACTATAGAACTGTCATTCTTTATTGTTGCCCAGATTTCTGGTTTTCTAAATAGAACCAGACAATCATTTACAGCTTCCCAGTAAAATCAAATAAAAGAATAATGTACAGATTGTGGTGATTCAGGTAGGTTCTATTTATAAACACACAGAATAGATTTGCTGTTATATAAGGATAGGATAAATTCCTGATTGCTCCTAGTATTTTTCTTGCTCAAAAATGAACTCCTAAAGAACAAAAAAGTAAAGTTCATAAATATGTTGCTTATTTTGTTTTTAGACATGTTCTTAACTCATACCCTCTCCATGTCTGAATCCAGGTGGAAACATAAATGGATATTCACAACCCAAAATTTCAAATTTCAGCTTCCAATATTTTTTTTGATACTTTTGATATTATTCCCAGGTACATCCACAACTTCCTACACACAAAATTTATCAAATGATATGTGAGGTCAGAATAAATTATGAATAAGAAACCAATTTGCACTCAAGTAAGTTTAGATTCCAGACTAAGATGTGTGTTGCTTTAAACTGGTTAGAAAAATCTGCAAGTGCTTGCTCCTATCAAAAGATAAAAGAAGAAGAAAAAGAAATGGGCAAGATTAGATGGATTATGTGAATAACTCACTTCTCTGAGCAAGCTGCTCTCCTTTTCCTTTTGCTCTAGTAAGGTTTCCAGGTGATGAACGTGCATTTCGGCCTCTGCCAACCTTCGTGTGCGTTCATGATCTTCCTCGGTGGCTTTTGCAGACAATCCCTTGCTCTGCAGCATTTCCAGTAACTTTTTAATGGACTCATCACGAGCATTTAAGGTCTGTTTCTGAGTCTCGATGCGCAACTCCATTTCTTCTAGGGTTTTGCGCAACAAGAAGAGTTCCTTGGCTTGACGCTCATGCTCGGTATGAAGTCGTTGGAAGTTTTCTTCTGTTAGTTCTGTCAGAAACGGTTCACTGGATCTACTGCTGGTGTCTTGCTGGAAAAGTTGGTTCAGGTCCCTCTGGATCCTCAGCTCGTCCTGAAGAGCTTGAATCGTCATCTGCATATGCTGAGAAATAAACATCCGAATCAGTGATCACTTCAGTAAGAAGAAATACAATACAGATTTATGACAGAGAATATAAATATACAATGTTGTTTCCCAAAATATTTTAGACATCCCTTTCTTTAAAACAGATGGCCCATGGAGTTGGGATCCCCTGCCATAGAGTTGTATTTGCAGAAAAGCTGTATAGGTGGTGCATCTGCTTCTGAAAGTATCATACATATCTTGTATGAATGCAAACAATATTCTGGGGACATGGATATTTACTTGGAATTCTGTTTAAAAATTAAGAAATATTGATTGGGATAATCAGGATAAAGAGTCATACCACTTATAGGGAGTGAATTTGCATATTACTAGAAAGGCTGCAATTTTCATATCAAAGGCCATTATGAAGAAAATAGCTTACCTACCCTGTTTCCCTAAAAATAAGACCTCCCCAGATAGGAAGCCCAATTGGGCTTTTGAGCGCATGTGCTAAAATAAGCCCTCTCCTAAAATATTTAAACACATGCTCAGCCTGCCCCCACCATTTCCTGGGGGAGAAGGGGGGAACATGCCCCAAGCGCCCCACATACACCTGGCATCCCCGTGGAATGGCCTCAAGGGGGCCACTCCTGCAAATCCTAGCTACCACGCCCCTTCTCTTAGTGGCGGCTGCAAAAAAGCAGCAGGGACAGTGATCTTAGGGCTGGCAAGAATGTACCAGAAACACAGACAGAACTTCCAGCCCTCTCTGGATCAGGTGATCAATGGGCCATGGGCCAAGGTTAAGAGGCCTCCTGAACATCAAAAATAATAAGACCTTCCTGAAAATAAAGCTAAGTGCTTGTTTTTTTGGGGGGGGGGGAGTTCGGGGAAACATGGTAAAACAAATTGAGCATGAATAGGTTTTACTGTGTTTTGTGAATTCTTTGGAGAGCTTTTTGATATGGTTAGGTGTTTACTCAATAAAAAATATTGTATATTGTGTTCAATATAGAACAATTGACTAGAATATCTAAAAAAGGACAGATGTCTAATAAGGCTATGATACTATAGACTTTTACATTAAAAAGTTGATTTTAAAAGTACTCTATTGCTAAATAATCTCAAAGGCAGTAGAGTAAAAAAAAGATTAAAAATATTTACAGATAAGTAGCTTGTCAGTAGAACATTTCTCAGCTCGATTAGGTCAAGCAAAGAACATTTTGTTCATGTCTACATGAATAGAAAATAGTCAAAATAAACCCAAGGAACAGAAGTATGCCACATAGGAAAGAACAGAAACACCTTGGTATCAACATATTTTATTAGATTCCTAGAACAGAAAAAAAATTTTTTTTTGGTTTATGAAAGCAAATAGGAAAAGATATTCTAATGCTATCAAAAAATAAAAATACAATTTCACGTGCTGGAACTAACTGTTTGAATAGCTATGTTAGCAAGACCAGATATAATTTCTTCCAATGAAACCTACCATAAAACACACAATGACTTGATAAAACAGGAAATATTATTTTTTACTGATATTGACATTTGAGTCTTGTCTTTCTAATGAATAGCATCTTAGAAGTTTAAAATAAAAAATAATAGATTCAACGTGTGATAAAAAATAATTACAAAGTGTAATAAAATGGTAATAGCATTAACTGCTTAGTCTACAAAATTACTGAACAAAACAAACCAACTTTAGCAGGTGACAGCCTACCAGAAACAGGAATTTATAATATAGTACCATCCATAGACGAGTCGTACATGGTTTATGGACAATTAATGTGGTGAATGAAACAATTCTATCTCTTGTTTTTTAAAAACAAGTGTAAATCTGGTGACTTCTCCATTAGCTTCACTATCAAACACCTTTTATTTCAAAGACAGCTATAGCAATAAATATGCAATCACATATGCCAATATAGTGTATCAAGACTCACGAAACAGACTAAAGGCACAGCAAGAACTGCTTATTAGAAATGTACAATGACTAACATACTTACAAATTGCTGGAAGAATAAAAAGTCATCTCAAAAAAAGACAGACGTTGAGGAAACTGACAGAATTTGAAATATTTATAAAAAAAATCAAGCTCACTTGTCAGGGTGTATATATAAATTGATTGAACTACAAAACAGATGGGATAAATTAAAACTGTATGATAAAGTAGATGCAAATCTTCAAAAGAAATACAACTAGTCTTTGACTTATGACTGTTCACTCAGCGACCGTTTGAAATTAGGAGGGAGCTGAACAAAGAGGTTTAGGAGGGGCCTGTTGAAAATTACAGCCGCTGCAGGACCGCTCCAGTCATAGGAATAAAATTTACGCACTTGGCAATCCACCCACTTTATGACCGACTGAAGGGATGCTACAGTGCACCTGTGTATCTTTCCCCCATTCTAGCCTGCTGGGTTCTTCCAGGTTTGGGGCCTGCATCTCATCACGCTGGTTCCCCCATCCTCCTCCTCCCCGTGTCTTGGGGATGTACCTTTTCTGTAGATCTCCTTCAGAAAGCAGCTGAAAGCAGCCTTCTGACACCAAGGCTGTGTCACCATCTCAGACTTGAGCACCATTTTGGGACTGGCTGCAATGAATTGCGGCTGTTCCAACATGATGCCCACTTCTGGGATGACATCATACAGCTGCCATCATGCATAGGGAAGAGGCTGAGGGGTGAAATAGCTGGCTCTCCTTTCTGAACGTGATCTACGGATAAGTAGAATTCCAGAAAAAAATATAAATGGATATCAGCAGAATTTATTAAAACATATTCTGATGGCAGCAAGAACAAATTTGGCACAACACTGGAAAAAAGAAACTTTGCTGATGATTTCAAATTGGAGGACCAAAATTGGGGAACATGCAGCAATGGCTTCATTGACGATGTATATCCGTAACAGAAGTTTAGCCAGCAAAAAAAGTTCCCAACTATATTATATCAGCAGAGAAAATTTAGACATTTGGAATATTAATTCAAATATATGTAGCAATAATCTTTAATGTTTAACATAAATGTTTAATGCTTAACATCTCTCTCTCTCTCTCTCTCTCTCTCTCCCTCCCTCCCTCCCTCCCTCTCTGTTATTTCTCTAGAGAAATAAACAAAAAGAAGGGAAATGTGCTACTGGAAAGCTTCCGTATGTTTTTATTTATGTATTATTAATACTTATAATTTATAATTGTTATTCAACTTCTTCTATCTAATGTGAGATTTTTTTCCTTTGCATTTCCTTATTGTAGTAGTAATAATAATGTTAATATTAATAATATCATTTTGAAAAACCAATGGTTCTCTCTCTTACTTTTCTTCAACTAGACCTACTCAATTGGGAGACAGAGACACTGAAATGTATGTAAGTATAGAAAGTATTTGTACGATATCATTTACTTTACTCAAAATTCCCTGAAATCTGCCCGCATGATCCTTAAATTTGCATACTTTAAGATTTCTATGCAGGAGGTTCCCCCTACTTTGAAGCAAACCAAACTTTTTTTTAAAGTGTTCTTTGGTGAAGTGACTCGTGCAAATGTATCGGGGATTTGCATTTTTTCATATTAACATATTTCTTTCCATGCAATGATTCACTATAGCTACTAAAGTAGTTCAGTGTGATTTAAAAAAAATAGCTTTTTGTATTGTTGAATGACTAAAATACTTTCCTCCTCAGCTGATTCTCTAAAATTCTTTGCTCTCTAAGCATGACTTTAAAAGCAAAGCTCTGCTGGCTCCATCTATCTTTAACCGCATTCAAGCTTTCCAACACACTCAGATTCATATCCAATATTGATCAAGACTGGAGACAGAGATATTTGGTAGGTGGGCGGGTATAAATACTCTCTTAACTTGGGATTTTCATCTTTTCTCTAACCGCAATGAAATAAAACATGTGCACGAATGTACTCACAACTTGCTCTGTGGTTTTATACAAACATATGTTTCCAAAGGAAAGAAATCTCTGTGTTCTCCCCTATCCGCTCCAGAAAGTATGAGCTACAACAAGACAGAAACGGACCACAATGCAACAACAGTCAAAGAAAGCCGAAATAATCTCTTGAAGGGATTGATCTCAATGCAGACACACGCAGAAAAATTTCTCTGTTCCCAATATCACATTACTTTCCAAAAGTCATAAATCTCAGCAAGGGTTTTAGATCCTTGTTTATTTCTAATTTAGATTTCTATGGACACCCAAGTCAACAGTGACCCTGGACAACACAAATTAAAAATAAAACCATAGTCGACAGGACCAACAAAAGAAACAAAAGACATATCAAGAAAAATAGACACACACACCACTTCAGTCTAAATGGGCACTTACTCCAACCTCTTTTGGGGCTCAGAGAAAAACCTGGCCTTCAAGACCCATTCGAAGGATGACAGGATCAGGGCTGTTTGAAATGCCAGCAGAATGCTGTCGCAGAGGGCAGAGACCACAACACAGGAGGTTGACTTCCTATGTCCCAAGAGAAAGCACTATCAAGCCAGGAAAGGATACAACCGATGCACTAGATCAGGGGTGTCAAACTCAATTTCATTAAGGGCCGCATCAGGGTTGTGTTTGACCTCAGCGGGGTCGGGGGGCATGGCCTCTGCCAGCGAAAATGGAGTTCGGGGAAGCTGTGCGTGGCCCCCTAGGACCCTGATTTTGGCCGGCATGGCTTCCTGCAACCCTCTGCCAGCGAAAACCAGGCCCCTCAGCTCTGTCTTCACTGGCAGAGGACTGCAGGAGGTTGTCCTGGCCAAAAACAGGGCCTGGGAGGACTGTCTGTGGTCCTCTCGAGCTCCGTTTCCACTGGTAGAAGCACTGCGGGCCTGTTCTTCATTTTTTTCAGGGGCGCCCCACAAGCCAGATCTAAAAACCTTGAGTTTGACACCTCTGTACTACATGAATCTGGGCAAAGATCTTCCTCAACACACCTGCAACTTGCTCTTTGAGGAGGATCTGTGTGTCTGAAAACACCCCCCCCCCAAAATACACATCCAGTTTTGTCTGGGAAACTGCAACTTTGGAACCAAAGATGGAAAGCAAAGTTCTGTGAACCCACAGACATCCAGTCTTTTGCATTGGGCCTTCAGCCCTGCCACATTTAATGCTGTGGGAAAATGGGAGGGAGGATTATCTGGAGTATATAATAACAACATTCCTTTCTCAGATAGCCAAGGACATCTTGCCCTGCACCTGGAGTGACTGCGAGGCATCTCCAGTTGGGACGGTGCCTGATTGGATCACATGATGGACATCTGGGTGCTGGGCAGGGACTTGGACTTTCATTTGGGTGGGGAAAATCTGGAAGCTTTCAGATTCAGGTTTTACCAGGTGTGCCAATATGACATCTCTAATAAAATGGAACTTTTAAGGAACTTCAAGCCTCTGAGTCTTCTTTTATTGGGGGTGCTACTTGGACCCTGACACGTGCAGTCTCATGAAATCCCTGGTTTAAGTCTTGATTTAGGGTTTATTTTATTTGAGAAGCATAACACTTACTTGCCTTTGGCATCTCCTTAACACTAAGCTCTAGTTACAGTTTTATAACCCTGTTTTCTGTTTAGCTCCTCGGCTCTTTTGCAATGTGACCAGCTCTCTATTCTGCAGGATTTGCTCCCCTGTTAAAGGCTATGGCCTATTGTTCTATTGGGTTTGGTTTATGTCTTATTTTTTTCGTTGTTCCTTCTGGGCTATTTTTATTTAAAGACTAATTAAATAGTTCTAATGTTTTCCTTTACCTCTTATAAAAGACAGACTACAAACCTGACATTTAAGATACACATTCAATGATCACATATTCCTGCAGGGAAGACTTACATCCTGAGTATATCCTGGTGGTAGTTGGAGGTCAACTATGACAAATTATTCCTTTTCATTTCAATCCCGCCTTCAGTTGTCATGTAATGTTGGCTTTTAGTTCTACAGGGATTTTTTCAAATATGCATAGTAGGATATATTCCATCTAGCCAAATGTAATTTTTATAATGTGTTCAATGTTTAAACTTCTTTATTAATATTTGACTAATTTGCAGTGAAGAATATGTGAGCCTATTTGCAGAATATATATTTCATTGTTTCCTCTTTGATGGAAAAACTTTCCAGATTCTTTTTTTTTTCGGGGCGGAGGGTAAAGTTCTGTTAATCAGAATCACTTTTATGCTTTGTATTTAACAATAAGAAATAACTAACCCTGATCATGAACATTGTTACAACCACATCATACATAACAAAAGGGCTGCAGCTCCAATATACCCTTATTAGTATATGTTTTATGGACATCTATTGTTGGGAGGACGTTGGGGGAATGGATTCTGTGTTGCAAATTATTTATATCCTGCCTGTTATTTTTATAAATAACTCAAGACGGAGGACATACATAATAGACCTTCCTGCTACTATTTCCCCCCCCTGTGAAGTAAATTGGGCTGAGAGAGAATAGCTGGTCCAAAATTACCCAATCAGCTTTCATACATCAGGCAGAGTTAGAACTCAATCTTCCTGGTTTTCATCTTTATGTCTAAATACTAGATTGATCTATCTGTCTATTCGTCTGTCAGTTTTTTAATGCTGCGAGCAGGGGTGGTATTCACTTACTTTCCCTAGCGGTTCGTAAATGTGAGCACGCCCGTTGACACATGCGCACAGCTGTCAGCACATGCACTTTGCTCGCGCACATGACTTGCACGCATGAACACGGCTTGAAAACATGCCTAAACAGGACAGCTGGGTGGGCGGGCAGGCCCATCCATGATTTCCACTACAGGTTTGGGTGAACCAGTCCAAACTGGCTGAATACCACCTCTGGCTGTGAGTCACCCATAATTAATTGGGCCTGCATCTTCTAAATCAGATAAAATCAATAAATACTCCTTTGTTCACTTCTCCTGTTCTGACATCACATCCCAACATATAATGCCAGTTTATCTTTTGTCTGCACCCATAACAAGGGAACATAACTACGACGCTACATAGAGCATAAGAACTTGGCACACCTTTTCATATGTTGCTAAGCAACCTAGTTTTAATAAAGTGGCCTATATTATTTGTAGTTGTGCATGTGTCTTTTGGAGGTATATCAACATACAGCAAGCAAAGGCAGCATTTCCACTCATTTCCTGCAGTGAAGATTTCCAGCGAAGGTCATAACTAATGATCTCAAAGAAAAACTGTTTAAATTAATTCTTACTATGTTTGGAAAACTGGTATGTGGCTGATCTGGCAAAAGGACTGCAGGAGCTTACCCATTCTCTGTCCATCAGAACATAATTTTTAAAGACTCGATTCTTCTTCTCCACTAGCAGGTTGCTTTCTGGATTGGATTATTCTGGGCTTCCTAAAGCAAGGTAGAGCTCTGCTATGATGAACAGTCCTATTAATATTATTATGATTTTCACGATGCATGTTTATATGGTGTTTCATTTACTTGTGATCACCAATCTAGATAATGTGTTTTGACATAAAAAGTGATCATCCACAGATTGGCTGTATGACTGGCAAGGGTTTACCAAAAGTGGCTTATTCAATTATCCATTGAGATAATTAATCCCTAAGCTACATTTTTGGATCCACTACTTGCCTAAGAGAAGGATGTACTGTATCGCTGTTTATTTTACAGGCAGTTTCTACTTGCATTTTCCATTCCCTTTTTAAGACATGTTTGAGAAAATAATTTCTTGGATGATAGCCAATCTAGTATTCAAGTTTATAAACCCCTGCTTGAACCCCA
Source organism: Thamnophis sirtalis (assembly GCF_001077635.1). The sequence continues at coordinate 167,610 of NW_013659129.1, read as the reverse complement.
CTCTCTTCTATTTTTGATTGTTGCTCATTCAAGAATGCTCTTGAATATGACATTTGCAAATCAAGATAACTATGAAGTTTGGGCAGACTTTATTCATGATCAACATATTTTTTATCAGCCAAATTGAAACAGGGAACCTGAGAACTTAGTTTAGTTTACTTTATTGTCATTGCACATGGTACAATGAAATTAAATGCTGTCTTCAGTGTACATTATGACTATAAAAATAAATACCTATAAATCCTTTATTTTCTATATAAATGAAATTGGAAACCTGATATTGCACTATACCATAGAATTCAATATGGTTACTGCCCTGGGATAGAAGCTGCTTTTCAGCCTATTTGTCCTTGTTTTTATTATCCTGTAGCGTCTGCCAGATGGTAATAGTAAAAACAAAGGTGCCCAGGATGAGATACTTAGTCTATTTTGAAGGGTTGACAAGCACTACTGATCATATGAAAGTTTTGAAAAGTAACATGGAAATGCAACATGTGCTCCATAGCTACCAGAAAAGCCTGACATAAGTGTACTCAAAAGTATTGTATGTATAAGAGATGATATGGTTTATTTTTTAAAAAAAAATCTGGCCAAGTCGGGCTTCCAGTGAGTGCCTGGAAACAAAGGAGATGACATCTTTGCTATCAGAAGATACAGTCTTTCATAAGAACACACAGTCAGCCAAACTCACTTTCTAATCACATTCAGAAATGTTCAAGTTAGCCACTTTTATTAGAGACCTTCAAAACGATAAGCTTCATGTGACATCTGGTGAGTTTTACCTTCTTTGGATGTAAACAATTTTAAACAGAAACTTAAGAATTTAAAATAATATACCTTAGCAGAAAAGAAGGTTTTGATTTAAGTAAGTTTAAAATGGATTGGGTGTCCAGAGACATTTGGAATATTGGTTATTTTTGCTGTAAGATTTGAAAAACAAGTATAATTAAATAATATACTCACAGGAAATGACTGGAATGAAACTGAACCTATTAGGGATGGAGACTAGATAAATGTTGCAAATAGACACTAGAGGGAACTAAAGGACCAGGCAGAAAAGAGTTAACAGGGCTAAGATGACTATAACTTTTTCTTCTCTTATTTTTTTTAAAACATTGCCTCCTATATTAATAACTAATATCTCAGTAACAATAATTTCAGTGGATAAACTTTTAAAAGATGATGAGAAAAACTTTACAAAACTTTCATCTGACATAAATATTATAGAAAATCAAGAAAAGGATGTGGACATGGAGCAGCTGTGGCAAGAAAACCCAGTATAATCTCTTTTTATGGAATTTGAAAAACAGATTGGTAAAAGATTTAAAGACTCCCTTTAAACGCCAAAGATTGATGAAAGATCAAATCCTGCAATACCATAGGAATGATTTAAAGTTCAAGACTGAGCAAAACAAAAATAAAGAATATAGAGTTGGACTATTTGATCAGGGTTAAACTATTTGTTTGAGATTTCTGGTAACTCCTAACAAAATTTTTTGCTGAATTAGGATGGAAAATATATGATTTCTAGGTTGCTAAAACTTAGGCTATGGACAGAAGTGTTTTTGTATTTGTAATTTTAAAATAAAATGAAAAGTTAGCATATTGGCTCATGTTCCGTGTAATGAAGGTTGGAAGCCACCTTTTTATTACAGTCATTTCTGTTTTTTTTCTACAATCTTCTGGATTCTCTTTTCTTCTAGTTTACTTCGTGTTAGTTTTTGCTATGTTTATTAGAAACTGCACTAAAATTATGAACAAAAGATCTACTCAAGCTGTAGAAGATTCTGAAGATGGGGCTTGCATAGGTGGATCAAAATGTGTTTATCTCCACATTCTGCACATGACAAATAATCAAGGAAAGGAGAGGCATGTTTTGATATATTCTACCTGGGTTTTTGTTGTATTATGGACTCAGGAGAGGAAAAGGTCAGCTTGCAAACCAAATAACAGCTGGCTCATAAATAAAACTGGCCAGAGATCATGTGAGTTTATAGTCTAAATCATCTGGAGTGCACCATTTTTTTCTTAGTTTTATTCCAAAGCAAATATGTTGGGACTAAATTTAGAATTGTTAAGTGAATTTGGAAAAACTAAAGTTGGCAAAAAAAAAAAAAAAAAAATAAAAAAAAAAAAAATTTTTTTTT
>NW_013659129.1:149351-165363 GCF_001077635.1 Thamnophis sirtalis | reverse complement strand
GGATTTGCCCTCCGCGATTATGTCATCGCGGTAGGGTCGCGTTTTTTCTTTGCGCTTCGAACGGCGCGAATTAGTCTTCACGCTTATGTCTCCGCGGATAAGGGCTTCGTGGATTTGTGATGGAACCTCCTTTCCCCCCTTTCCCGAGCCTCCTCGTGCGCCCTGCACTTACCTGCATCCAAAACAGGCCGCATGGGGACTCCTGGGGGGGGGGGGCAGGGCCAGCCAGTAGTAGGATTTGGGGGTTCTCCGTACTGCACAGAATCTTAGGTAGAGGTTCTCCCGAACTCCTACGAACCCCCTGCAGCCCACCCCTGCCTTTAAAATTTGTCACAGAAGGTTCAGTTCAAATATCAGGAGGCTAATAGGGCTTTACACGAAGAAGCAAGGTGTTCTTGTTCCCCTCTCAATCTCACTAGGTGGTTTAAAATCCTCATCATGTACATTTTTTATATTGTAAACACAAACAAGCATGACCTAATATACAGTCCCTGAGTTCTGACCATAATGGAGCCTGTCCATCATAGCCATAATTTGCAGAATCGTAATGAACGTTGGTATTGTGACCATTTTTTTGCAAGTCACTAAGAAAATTACCATAGTCATTAAGTGAAACCATGGTTGTTAAGGAAATGTCATGGTTATTAAAGCGAACCAACGGCTGTCTATGGGGAACATCAGAACTTCAAATCTGGTCACTAAGCCAGCCGCAACTACAGCTTCTTCAGTGCCATTTTAAGTTTGAATGGCCACTGAAGAAGTGGTTATTAAATGAGGACCACCTCCATTGGTTTTTGCCACTTCTGCAGTTTCCTATCTAATTTGTAGTGTATTCTATCACTGCTGAACTATGAAAATTTGTTCTATGATTCTATCTACGTGTAGCTTTGGAGCAAAAAAGGCCACCAAATTTAAAAAGCTTTTTAAAATACCAAGACCAAGTGTCAATTGTTAGTTTTCAAATTAGGTTCCGTTGATTAATTGTGCTTTGAAATTAATAATTACTTAATATTATGAATTATAGTATTTCTGTATTATGCAACCTGAAGAAATCAGAGAATATATTTATAGTACAGGTAGCCCCTTGACTTACAACCATTCATTTAGTGACCAAAGTACAATGGCACTGAAAAAAGTGATTTATGGCCATTTTTAATACTTACAACCATTTGCAAGATACTCATGGTCACGTGATCATAATTCGAATGCTTGGCAACTGACTCATATTTATGATGGTTGCAGTGTCCTGGGGTCATGTGATTGTCTTTTGCGACCTTCTGACAAACTCGCATCACAACTGTGTTACTAACTTAACAACTGTAGGGATTCACTTGACTGTGGCAAGAAAGGTCATAAAATGGGGCAAAACTCACTTAACATCTGTCTTGGCTAGCAACAGAAAATTTGGGCTGAATAGCTGTATTAGTGCTGCTGCACTGTCCCTAGTGCCACGTAATGGAGGAAGCTCCCATTATCTGTCCCAGCTTCTGCCTAGCAATTTGAAAGCATGTAAAAATGCAAGTAGAAAAATAGGAGCCACCTTTGGTGGGAAGGTAACAGTGTTCCGTGCGCCTTTGGCATTCAGTCATGCCAGCCACATGACCATGGAGACATCTTTGGACAGCGCTGGCTCTTTGGCTTTGAAACGGAAATGAGGACTGCCCCCTAGAGTTGGGAACAACTAGCATGCCTATGCGAGGGGAACCTTTACCTTTACCTGTATTTGGGGCTTTGAAAATGGGGAAAGAAGTTGCCCCCAAGTTAAATATAGAAAAAGCTAAGACAGAATCTTTCTGTCTTTTTAAAACCAGTCAGATTGGTTAAGATTATTCTATTCATTGTGGAATTTCACAGGAATGAATTATTCAAAACCTACCTACTATCAGGACTGCATTTTCCCACTCTCCCACACACCCTTTTTTCCTGCTTAAGTCCTTAGTTTACTAACCTGATTTTCTTCCTGAACCACCCGGTACTGTTCTTTCCAAATCGTGATTTTGGAGGCTTCATCTTTCCTTAGGGCCCTCTCTTTTTTCAGCTCAGGACTCCAGAATGTCTTGATGCTGTTCATGGAGGAGCTAAGTTTGCTTTCTTTCACTTCGACATCCTTCCGCAATATATCATTTTCCCGGAGCACTTCCTTTAGCTGTGTCTGCAGGTCCATTATTGTGTTGTCCCTAGCTTGGCGTAGTGAATGAGGCACTGTAGAAGCCATGCTCACAGGAGGAAGATGATGTTCTCCAAATGCAATAGTATCGCTGGCAACTCCACTACTGGCAATGTTGGGGCTGCTGCCCATTGCAGTCATCCTAACGCCGTAAGGCAAGCGACCCCCAGATCGGCCAAGGGTCATGGTGCTTTTAGGTGTATCTGCGCCCACATTTTCATGTTCACTTAGGTACATGGGGCCTGACGTGGCATAGGCAGCATTTAAGGACTGGATATTTTCCATCGAAAGTGTCTTGCCACTTCCACCTCCAGCACTACCTCCAGAGCTGCCCCCTGTGCTGTTGGTTCGACGATGCCCCAATCGTGGTGAACGTGGCAGCCTTGGTGAACGCCCAGGGCTCTGGCTACTTGGCTCAATTTTCCCAACTGACCGAGCACTTCCATACATGATTGAATTTCTGATGGAATTTGATTATGACTTGAGATTCTCTGAAATGTTCTTCCTATGTTTCTGTTTAAGGCCGGTTACTTTTATATTAGGTCCAAGCATTCGTTCCTGAAATCATAGTTTTTTGATGTCAATCATCTGAAACAGAAACAGAAATATAAATATCTCATTTCACACAATCTATTCCATTGCTTATTGTTCAATATGCTTTAACTTTCCTTATATTAGCAAGAGTTCAAATACATGGTGCACTATGTAAATTTAATATTTTTAAATTATTTTGAATCTTCTTCAGGTGTTATTTGTAAAATCTGTTATATTATGCTCGCAAGCATATCTATTTTTCTTTTCGTCTTTACTCCTGCGTACTGTAACATTTATTAATTAGCTCCTTATGCGCACATATATAAAAATAAATTAGTCTGGATATGAAGACCATGATAAATAAAGGCAGCACCATAAATGCAATTATTGTGCCTTTAAAAATGGTAGTACAAAGATTTGCACTTTTTTTTAAGCATCAGTCATCAGATTTTAATGCTGAAATTTAGAATTTTGTTATTAAATTGAAGTAAAAAAATCAATCGGAGAGACTGCTAGAAATATTTCAGATGCCATAGCGTAAAGCAGAAGTGACATATGGCAGTAATGTTTTATAAGACAATAAATATTCTTTTTATAGGATCCTTTTATAGGATCAAAACATTTAACGGATTAAAAGCATCATCTAAACCACAACTACTGAATGGTTAACAGCACTTATGATGTACATCACCCAGAGTCACTGGTTGAGAGGGGTGGCTACAGAAATCAAATAAATAAATAATAATAATGAAATCATTAAGGACAAAAAGCAATGGCCTTAGTTCAACAAAAAGCTACCAATCAACTAACTGTTTCAGATTATTCAATATATATAAAAATGTAAAAGTGAAATTGTAGAAAGTGTAGAATTTCTAATTGGTGAGAAGTTAAAGAAAGAATGTAGAATGGAATTCAGATGGAAGCAGATCTTGAAAGCTGTCAGAAGGGAAAGAACTGAGGTGCAGAACATTTTGATTCAAACTGCTTTGAATAGCTCTATTTGAATCAAAATGTTTGCATATCCCTGAGGGACATTTGGAGTACAAGAGAATGTGGAAAGGAAAAATAATGGCACTGGTTACAATAACAACTTGGTAAATTGACTTTGGCACGCAAAATATAGAAATATGTTATACCAAACTTGAAAGTAACACTTAGCCTTAACACTGCCCTCTCCAGTTACCAAATTCTGAAAAGCACTCTCTGTTGCTTCTATGGGTTTGCAGAAAATTAGCATAAGGACAATAATTTCTATGTACTGGTCTGCTTCATATAGATGATCAAGGTGTAATAATATCAGTCAATGTCTCCATCTTTAGTAGGAATAAAAATCAGAGGATTCCTCAATCGTGTAGAACAGAGGAAATTCTATACATGATTATGCAAGTGTAAATGTTACCCTCTCAACTTAATATATAATTTCATAATTTCTTCATACAGTAGCCCAAATTAAAAACAAATCTGAATCTAAGCTGGCAGTTTAAGACAGAATATCAGTAATATAATATCTAAGACTATTAGGATTACTCAGAATTATTAAAAGGTCTCATTCTGAGGTTATAAGGAAGATTGTTCTCGTTATTCAAATAGTCCGTGTGTCCTCCTTCTCAATTTCAGATAGATCCCTATTTCTTTCTGCTTTGGATAAGCTGCACTGCATCACCTCTCTAAATGGGGATACATGCTTGAAGTCAGTGCTGGAAAACAGACCCTGACTTTAATTCTCGGGAGCTGGGATTTGTTTGCTTTCAGGATCTGCACAAAAGTACTTAATTATACAGTTTGTCAAGGCACATTCAAATTAGAGTTGTCACGGAGGCATTTTTGTTTCTCACTCACTAGTTAAAAAAATAGAATTGCTGTGGGTGGAGAAGCCAAGACTGCTTGGTGTAATAAGATGAGCTAAAAGCTCATCCATGCAAAGCAAGAGCCAGATAAAAACACAAGTGAGGAGAGTAGGAAAGAGACACAAACTATGTGCAATAAGTCCATGGAGAAAGACACAGTATAGGTAACACAGATTATGCTAAGTCTTATTACAGAACTATTTAGCATGAGGCAATTCAGTGCCATTTATTCTGACTTGAAGCAACAACTTAAGTAAGTATGCACTCATCACTGAACAGATACTAAAGATTATGACCGAGAAATGAAAACAGCAATTCTATAATGCTCATTTTATTTGCCCTTTATTTTTATTAATGGTATTTTGGAACTGATTTTTGTTAAGAAAGTGGGGCTGAAATATCCATTAAAACAGCAAGAAAACTGTAATATTTTTATCAGAGTTTTCATAATTATATCGTGTCATATAGATACAAGTTAGGCAAAATAGTGAAAAAGTATAAACCGGCTTTATACCTTCTCTGATACATATTCAGGTTCTGATCAACACCTTGTGAAACCATTTCCATTAAACTACTGATAAACAATAATTGTATATACAATGTATAGAAATAGAAATCCATAAGGCAAGAAATTTTTAAAAAATTCTTAGGTCAAGATTCAGAAATGACCAGAAGTAAAATCTTGAATAAAATCTTGACATTGGTTGCCAAGTGAACTAATTATTTTTGTTCATCTAGCTCACGGGTGTCAAACTCGGGGTGTCACATGAGGTTCATGTTTTTCCCATTCGCGGAGCTGGGGTGGACATGGTCTGCGTGTGACACATCCAGTCCACGGGCTGCCAGTTTGACAGCCCTGATCTAGCTTATGAAGTGGCACCAGAATTACACTTCATTAAATTGACCCCTCATTTCTATATTGACTTCTCCAGTTTCTGTATGGATTTCTCAAGATCACTTGCTCTACAACTGATTAAAAGAAGTTGCTCATAATGTTACACAAACACACCAGTTGCTACTATATTAAAAAAGCATGAACATATTCCTCTGAATCTCCCTTTGAAAGAAAACCAAGTTTTTATCAGAAGCTGATTTTTAAAAAGAACCATTATGAATACAGAATATTCAACTGGTATAAAATTTTGATTATGCAGGAAAAGATATACTTCTGACAGAGCCACTGATACTATCAGTAATGTGGTATAATGAGAACCAAAACCCATCCACATTCCATTAAGTAATTTCAGATAGACTTTCACCGCAAGCAATGAAAAGGCAGCTATCTTCTTTCCCACACTTACAGATAGTACTTGGGTTATGACCATAACTGAGTCAATTTCCATTGCTGAGACATAGAGTGAGTTTTGCCCCATTTTACAACTTTCTTGATGCAGTTGTTAAATGAATCTGACTTCACGATTAGTTTTGCTTGTCAGGAGATCACAAAAGGAGATCACATGACCCCAGGACACTGCAACCGTCATAAATATGAACCAGTTGCCAAGCATCTGAATTTTGATCATGGAGATGCAACGGTCATGTGTGAAAAATGGTCATAAGTCACTTTTTTCAGTGCCATTGTAACTTTGAACAGTCATTAAATGAATAGCTGCAAATATTAAATCTGTATTAAATCTGAACTCAGAATCCCCAAGTTAAAGCCCCCGATTGTCCATGAAAATCAATGAATTATTTAGGGAAAAAGGTGGTTTCCACTTTAGCATATTTCAAAACACACCCATGCAAACACTACAAACAAAATATGATAGAACTATCCATCATAGTAAATTACTGAATATCGCTTTCTGATGCTTAACAGAATTCTAAATAGGCTCCTTAACTTTATTTAATCCTATTATTTCTGCTATACAGACTCAAGAACTTGGTTAAAATTTCAAGCTTTTTTATTTTAAAGTACTGTACCATTCTTTCACATTTTCTTTATACTTACAAAAACATAACTTTTAAGGTACTTCTGAAAAACACCCTGGTCTGTAGTACAGAACATGTTTTCATTTTATACTAATTAAAGAAGTGGTTAAAATAACATATTGGCTGTACAAAGTTTCCTTCAATTAAGCATTTAAAGGCCAAGTCTACAAAATAACAGAAGCATCACGGATACTAGAACAGACCAAGCCTCAAAAACATATTTTAAATGGATGTTAATAGGGAGTAGAGACTCATTCTCCCACACTGGCAGAACGTAAATTGGAATGGAAAATGCGGCTTATTGTCAAATATTTTCCTAATCAGCAAGGAGTAGACCAGATTAAAAATGGATAACTCCCCCAAAAGGATGATCTAAATTTGCAAAGTGGAAGCCCTGAAGGGAGACGAGGAAGCTTTCAGTCACAGGACTCGACTTTAACAGAGAACTTTGCTGCTTGAAATAAAAAGAGATAAAAAGGATGAGTCTTCTGAGATTATTGGAACATGTATCATATGTTGTTCTCCTTCTTCATGCCCCAACTGGATCAGATGCAAGGAAACATTTAAATGGCAGTTGTTTGCTATCCTTGGAGCACTAGACAATAATGGCATTCTGAACAGAACTACAATTCCTCATGAACAGGACAAAGAGCAGAAAGCTGCTGATTTCATATTATATGCAATAGCATTTATTGTTTCTTGTGTAGCTAAAGTGCATTGGGTTTCATAAAGTGCAGTGAGTCATTTAATAGAAAGCAGCTACCTATTGTTCTAAGCAGTGGCTTAAACAGGGTATATCACATATTAAAGTGTGCTGCCAGAATAGGAACAAAAAGGTATTAAATTCAGGGTGGCCTCCTTCCTATTCTATTTTCTCTCTGGCCTGAAATATAACAAATGACATCTAAATCAATGTTAAATGTAGCAAACCACTCCTACCGTTTTTCTAGAAGGTAAGTAAAAATAGACATCTTCTTTTTATGAGGACTTACTCCATTTAGTCATGCTTTTTTTTAAATAAGAAAACTGCTCTGCTTTACGGCTAACCAAAAGTAGCAAAATCTTATCTGAACAGAGACAAAGGTCTACAATATGTAAGTTATTACAAGTCAAATATGTGAAACTACAGACCAGACATCTATGAAGCCCTTCTAACACCTCTTTTGGATTAAACAAATCAAAACATTCAAATTCATTATTCTGAATTATTTAATTCAAAGTTTGATTGTTGTGTAATTTTGAAAAGTGATTTCAAATGAGTTTTAAAATGATGTCTACATATGTCAAAGTTAATATTACATTATGCAATAGGAGATTATATATATAGTGACAAACTAACTAAATAAATGAATATATAAGAGTAATTCTCCACAGATAACTACTGTATCTATAAGGGTGCTATTTAAATTGACAAAGGCATCAAGGCATACTTTTTAATAGGATTTTTAAAAGTAGGAAAGGACAAGAGTTGTCAGGCTCCCCCACCAAGTAACCCAATCTCTTTTAGTACCCTTAATCTGTACTTTTTTATTTAAAAAACCCATCACTTTAATATCTTATCTACTATTTCAAAGTGCCTGTTAGTGGAGGCTAGAATAAGCCAAGTAAGTGAGAATGAATCTATAATCCAATCAAACAGCTTAACCCTGTTCTAGGATCTCTGCAAAGGTCCAAAATGATCCAATGTGGCTCAAGGGATGCACAACTTGTTACATCCATCCATCCATCCAACAAGAGCATGGGATCCCTTTTGAGAGATCACAGTGGGCAACATTAAAGTCCAAAGAGAAGAAACCCTAAAGGGGTGGCTTGACATTGATAAGATGTGTCAAGATTCTTCCCCCCCCTCCCCTCAAGGCTCTGTGTCAATCATGACCAGGATGGGATAAATTATGAGCTGGGGTTGTGACAGCTTAGCCCTAAGAATTACTAAGTTATTATATTTTTTAAAAAAAAGGTGGGACCCGTAATCCCTGCCTTCATAGTCCCTTGTACTCGTATCTATTTCATGTATTCATAATCATGTCTATATTCATATCTGTTATCTAATTCATGCTTGATGATATAGATAGATAGATAGATAGATAGATAGATAGATAGATAGATAGATAGATAGATAATAGATTTTTTTTTAAAAAAAGGCTTATAACAGGACCGGCGATGGGGGGGCTCGGCCAAAAGCTCTTTCCCGGGTGGGCTCGGCCACTCAATTCCAAGGCAGGGAACCAGGACGAAGAGCCTCCTTCTCCCGATCGAGGGACCCTGGATGCCCAGGCAGGCCTTGAGGGGGGCCACCTCCCTCTTCCGTAGGGCAGCGGACGGCCCTGCGCCGGGGGGGAGGGAGGCCGGGCAGGAGCCTCGCGACCAAGGCGGGCAGGCCCTTCCCCACCCCATCCTTCCCTTCCCCCTCAGGATCCCTGGCCCCACAGCCAGTCCGGTCCCGCTCGCCCGGTTAAGACCCAGGCCGGGATTCCCGGCTGCTCCCCAACGGCCGCCCGATACCTGTCACAGCCGTACAGCCGGCGTCCCGGAGCAAGCCCGCCTTCTTGGCCCCGCTGCACCCTTGGCCGCTCGGGCAGCGCCTCTTCTCACTACCACCTCCCGCCCGCGCCTCCAGCCGAGGCGCAAGAAGGCGAATCAGGCAGGCTCCGCCCACTCCCCCCCCTCCACCTCCGTCGTCGTCGCCAGCCCCGCCCGCTGGAGTGTGACGCCCCGGCGAGGCTCTCCCCCCGCCTTTTCCGAAGGAGGGAGGGGGGGAGCGGAAATCAATTGGCCGGTGGATCAATTGGCGGCACGCGCAGCCCACGCCCTACTCTCCCTCCCCCTCCCTTTCCCGAATGTCGACTCACCTCGGCCCCTCCGCTCGCCGTAGTGCTTCACGCCCCACCCACCCGAGCCTGCCAATCACGAGAGGCGCGTGGCGATCCTTCTTCCCCCCCCCTCCCCCTTCTCCCTCCCACCTTTAGATCATTGCTGCCGAAACATTGTCCCGCCTCCTCCGAGAAGGCCTGGGCGGCACCCAGACACGTCCCGGATGCCACCCTTTCCCTTTGCTCGTCCTTCCATGCTCCTCCCCCTCCCCACCGAGCGCGAGAGGCGGTCTGGCGCAAGCGCAGTGGGCCCGAGCGGGAAGTTCGTCTGCTCTTCTATCTTAGGGTTGAGTCCGAGGCGGCTCTGGCTGGCTTCGGGCTCGATTTGTCTTTTGTCCGGAGAGGGTGGTGCCTTTGACAGCCGCCTTGTACGGAGGGCAAAAAAAAAAAGGGGGCTCAACGATCGTCCCGCTCTTTCAGAGCTGCCTGGCGACGCCATTCCAAATTTTCATTTTTTTGCGTTCAAGAGATTCTACTTTCACGTAAGTTGATAGAAGAAGGTCTTATTCAGTACTCTCGGCTACATGGCAAACAGGCTGATCATAGTAATACAGGAGGACATTTGTGGCTCGAGGTTGATATGAAGGGTCCTTGGTGCTCTATGGGTTGCCTAGTTTAATGAAATGAAGGACTAGGGGAGACATGATAGCAGCCTTCCAATATGCTCTTGTTTTCTGGCAGACGTTTAGAATAGCAGAGTTGGAAGGGACCTTGGAGGTCTTCTAGTCTAACCCCCTGCTTAGGCAGGAAACCGTACATCACTTCAGACAAATGGCTATCCAACATCTTCTTAAAGACTTGCAGTGCTGGGGCATTCACAACTTCTGGAGGCAAGTTGTTCCACTGATTAATTGTTCTCACTGTCAGGAAATTTGGCTTGGTTCTAGATTGCTTCTCTTCTTGATTAGTTTCCACCAGGGGTGAAATTCAGCAGGTTCAGAAATTTTGAGTAGTCCAGAGAACTGGCAAATACCACCGCTGGCTGGCCCCAGAGTGGGGTGGGAATGGAGATTTTGCAGTATCGGTCTCCTGCCATGCCCATCAAGCCACGCCCATAGAAAAAAGTAAAAAAAAAATGAATTTCACCACTGGTTTCCACCTGTTCTACCCTCAGGTGCTTTGGAGAATACTTTGACTCCCTCTTCTTTGTGGCAGCCCCAGAGATATTGGAATACTGCTATCCTGTCTCCCCTGGTCCTTCTTTTCATTAAACTAGACATACCCAGTTCCTGCAACCGTTCTTCATATGTTTTAGCCTCCAGTCCTCTAATCATCTTTGTTGCTCTTCTCTGCACTCTTTCTAGAGTCTCCACATCTTTTTTTACATCGTGGCGACCAAAACTGGATGCAGTATTCCAAGTGTGACCTTACCAAGGCATTATAAAGTGGTATTAACACTTCACATGATCTTGATTCTCTTCCTCTGTTTATGCAGCCTAGAACTGTGTTGGCTTTTTTGGCAGCTGCTGCACACTGCTAGCTCATATTTAAATGGTTGCCCACTAGGACTCCAAGATCCCTTTCACAGTTACTACTATTGAGTTTCATTATCATCACTAGGTAACATCAGTGCTACAAAGAATGTAATATAAACCAAGAGCCAAGGTCCCTCCTTACTGGTACTCATGATGTTACCTAGTTTGGGTAATGAAACGTCTGCAAGAAAATAAGGAAGCTCTGAGAGCACCAAGGGCTGATCATAAACTGCTAATCAGGATCAGATCTGGCTAGAGTTGGGAGATCTAGATCTAGAGGTGGTTAGAATGGGAGACGACTAGGAAATCCCCCCCCCGAGGGGGGGGGAGTGAGAGGGATTATCATGGATTGGAAAGTCCAAAATAATTATGGAAAAAGACGACTTACAGGTAGTCCTCGACTTACGATCACAATTGAACCCAGAATTTCTGTGGTTAAGTGATACATTTGTTTTGAGTGAGTTTTGCCTCATTTTACAATCCTCCTTGCCACAGTTGTTAAGCAAATCACTGCAAGTTAGCAACCCATTTGTTTTAGCGAATCTAGCTTCCCCCATTGACTTTGCTGGTCAGAAGTTTGCAAAAGGGGATCAGATGACCTTGGGATTCGGCAACCGTCGTAAGTATGAACCAGTTGTCAAGCATCTGAATTTTGATCACATGATCATGGGGATGCTACAAAATTGTAACTGTTAAAAACGGTCCTGAGATACTTTTTTTCAGTGTCGTCCTCACTTTGAATGATCACTAAATGAACTGTTTTAACTTAGTTAAAAGTATTTTAACTTAACTGCACCTGTGTATGGTTTGCCAATTGCACAGTGGCAGATAGGACAGCACTCCAGAGGGTCAATGTCATTGCCCAGAGGATCATGGGTTGCCCTCTCCCCTCTTTGGAAGAGCTTTATAGCGCCTGCTGCCTTAAGAAAGTTCAAAACATTCTTAAAGATCCATCTCATCTTGGGCACCCTTTTTTTGAACTATTACCATCTGGCAGACGGTACAGGATAATAAAAACAAGGACAAATAGGCTGAAAAACAGCTTATATCCCATGGCAGTAACTATTGAATTCTATGGTATAGTGCAATATCAGGTTTTCAATTTCAATTATATAGAATGTAAAGGATGTATGTTTGTGTTTTTATTTTTATAATGTACACTGAAGATGGCATTTAATTTCATTGTACGATGTGCAATGACAATAAACTAAACTTAACTAAACTATCTTAAGTCAAGGACTACCTGTACTAACTGCTTCTATAATGCCAGCAAGAAAACTGTATTATGTCCTTCATCCATCTCAATGTGAAGGAAACCACTTTTGCTTTTTTTAAACAATCATTATCCCTGCTTCCTTTCCAAGCATTTACCTTAAATTAATGCTTTTTAGCTGTTCTTGGTATGATAACACTTTTTTTTTAATACAGCTTCATAGACAAATGAAAATATTTATAGAATCTGTGGGGTTGCTAAGAACTCACACCGATTTGATGGCAATCAGTTTTATGCAAAAGCAGCTTGACTTGACACTGTATTATAAACATTAATCATTCCCAGCTGGAAGGCCAGACATCTTGCTGAAGAGGAAGAGTGGGACATGTAGTCCAAATGTGAGCAAGATGCACCAAGGTGGAAACATCATGCTGAGCAAAGTAATAGCATTGGAACTTAGCTACTCAAGTCCTTGAGTAGCAATGTGATGAAAGCAGATTAATCTTCAATTCGGTTAGAATCATTTGCATCTTTGGACAAGGCTATTATGGAGAAACAAATTTAAGCATGTTTTGGGAACACTTGTTTTTCTGAGTTTCAATGAAAACCTTGGATAAAGTTCATAATTATTATAAAGGATAATCAACCATATCTTTTTTAAAATCAAAGGCATACCTGTAAAATATATTCAATTCTGATGCATTAAAAAAAAGCCTCTGGGATGGGAAAATTGTTCCTCTTGGTGCACCTTGATATGAGTTGGCTGCATTTCCTTTCCTTTATCTCATGCCTTTCATTGACTTACTGTATAAGATATAGATATAGTTAGATAACTGGATAGATACCATGTATAGATATAGAGATGTAGATGTGTATGTATGTACGTATGTGTTCTGACCTAGGCTTCCCCAAAAAGCACAAAGCAGATTCCTGGTCCTGACAAAACCCCTTTTATTAAACGAATGTGAATTCCTCTCATTCACATTCAGCAAGGGCCTGGCAAACAGTCTTTCAAAGGTGAATTTATGACCACAGGCCTTATCTAGCTTGGAAAGCTGCCATGTAAATGTTTTCCAAATGCAGTGCTGTGCAAGGAAAGACTTGGCACAGAGTCTCTGAGATTCACAGATAGATCTTCATACTCCTGAAATGAATGAACAAATGAATGAACGAATTGTTTCCTGCAAAAGCCCACTCCCCTTTTGGTCCTCTTTTATTTCCTATGGGAGGGNTATATATATATATATATATATATATATATACACACATACATACATACATAAATGGTGTGGTGATCAGTGATAAACTCTTCAGATTTAAGGCTTTTTCTTCCTCAGCAAAGCTGCAAATATAGGCTCCTGCTTACTTTATGTATCTGGCCTGTTTTCTGGTCTTTTGTTACATGTCAGCTATGTGTCAGTTGTATTAAGCCCCATGAAAGAACAGAAGAAACTGTTGCTGTTTTTTCTGAACAGAAAAGCAATTTGTAATAGTTTTAATAACAGTGTAGTTCTGAGTTTTTGGCCTGTGTCTCTTGCAAAAAACAAACATAGATACAGCAATGTTTTTTCCCCCCAAAACCTACCATTGCTCTGGATTTGACCATTGGGCTGCTGGCCGTTTTCTACTCTCCCAACTATTTCTTGTCGGTCTGAAAGTGTTCCCTGGGAGGACAGATAGCTTGGCACGTCAGGCGGTACAATAGTCTCATCTTGAAAAACAGGAAAAAAGAGAGAAAATTAAAGAACCAGTGACACAATGTTAAGAACAGTGTTGGAATTTAGAAACAGCAGAAACCATGCTGGGTCAGGAATTCCGGGAGCTGAAATCCACAGGTCATAAAGTTGCCATAATTATCTAAAACTGATCTAAACAAACTGGGAATTGTGTAGAGACCGGTTCCAGGCATCATTATATTCCCAAATACAATATTAAATGATGGCTGGGAATGTCTGGAAATTACATTAACTAGGAAAGACTCTATAGCAGTGATGGTGAACCTTTTTTTCCTCAGGTGCCAAAAGCACCCGTGCACCAACTCCCATAATGCAATGCCCCCTGTAGGCCCCGCCCCCTGTGCATGCACATGCGGTCCCCATCCCCTGTGCATGCATGGGTGACCCCCCCACTCCCCCATGCATGCACACGTGACCCCCTCATCCCAATGCAGGTGTGTGTGTCTCCCAGCAGAGACCCGAAAATCAGCTGGTCGGTGGGAAGTGCGCATGCATGCACAGTGGACCTGACCTCGGCGATGGCTCGGTGCCCACAGAGATGGCTCCGCGTGCCACCTGTGGCACAGATGCCATAGTTTTGCCATCACGGCTCTATAGGTTCCAGAAATAAGTAAAGGAGAAATCTGGGGGCTACCCTGAACATTTAATCCTGTCAGTATAAAGTTAATTGACATATTCCCATTGTATTGCCAATGAAGAGTGGATGCCATTGATTTGCTCTTAAGTTGCTGGTCCAATCATGCATCATAAAAATCAGCTGATGGGTGAATCATGGTTATATTAAGGTGTGCATCCCCTTCGGAGTCACATTTCAAGAGCAAGACCTCTAGCCTGAACCAAAGAACTACAGCTTTATTATATATCACATAACCAACAATTTAATAAAGAAGACACCTTCTCTTTTGCGGTTATGAGATAGGGGAGTTTTCATTTTTAGGTAATACCTAATACTTGGCTGGAAAATGGATTATCTTTGACAAAAGTGAGAGCACAGGGATTAACAAGCAGCAGAGAGTGACAAGCCTTATTGCAATGCTTTTTGAATCTTATTTCCGAGCTTACCAATTTTATTGGAAAAAGAGCATCATAGCCAGTGGGTATTTTAGCAGCACTTGAATTTTTGAGCAAAGAAGCCTTTCTACAAAGGTGTTCTTCAAAACATATTTAGGATAATTGTCAAAACTGCTGGCACATAAAGTTAAGCTTAGGGGATGTGCAATCTCTTGGAAGGATCGGTTGGAATGCATGAAGACAAACCTATGAATTATGGGTTGAAACTAATCAAGGAGAGAAGCAACTTAGAAGTAAGGAGAAATTTCTTGACAGTTAGAACAATTAACCAATGGAACAACTTGCCTCCCAAAGTTCTTAATGCTCCAACACTGGAAGTTTTTAAGAAGAGAGTAGATAAACATTGGTCTGAAGTGGTGTAGGGTTTCCTACCTAGGCAGTGGCTCGGACTAGAAGACTTCCAAGGTCCCTTCCAACTCTGCTATTCTATTATTCTGTTCTGTTCTGTTATGCAAATACTTAGCAATTCCGCTTGGAACTGCCTACTATATATGGAGAAGAACAAAGCCAATCTGCTTTTGAAGCTTTGAATGTCGGACTCAGTGTACTCAGTGGAGATGAGGCATCAGGCCAGTAAATGCTCAGCTCCGTTCAGTCGTACAGACTGTCCACCCCAAATAAAGGGATTAGAAAGGGTCATAAAAAGGGGGGGGGGGACTCAATGGAGATGAGAAAGTTATTTCTTACGATGTAGTGTTCTAGCAACCAAAAACAATATTTTGGACTAACCTGTGTTTGTGACACTGTATTCTTCACTCTTCTTTCTGGTCTGATAGATGATACACACCCAAACCAGAGACGTTAAGACAATGCTACAGACTACAGCAATAGTCATGATTCCAAATGTGGTTCCATCTTTCCGGCAGCCAATTGAAGGCAATACGCTCACTTGGCTGTGGGCTCGTTCTGTTCCAACCGTATTTGAGATTTCACATGTGTACTTCCCAGCATCTTCTAACACAACGTTGCGGACAATAAGCAGCTGGTTGCCTGGAGTAAAGTGATGCCTATCGGTCACAGTCAGAGAATGGTCGCCCTTCAACCAGTTAATACGTGGCGGTGGACTTCCAGTTGCTTTGCATTGCAGGACCACAGTTTCACCAACAGACACAACACGGTCTTCCAATGGATGAGCCAAACTTGGAGTCTCTGCAAGATACAAAAATA
>NW_013659129.1:137274-147623 GCF_001077635.1 Thamnophis sirtalis | reverse complement strand
AAGAATTTGGAACAAGAAAGGAAGGAAGGAAGGAAGGAAGGAAGGAAGGAAGGAAGGAAGGAAGGAAGGAAGGAAGGAAGGAAGGAGATTTATAGGGATGCAATTTGAACACAGACCTCAACCCTTTCATTCAGTGGAGCTTACAGATCAACATTCAATTCCTATAACATTATTAAATTAAAACACAGGACTCCAAAGAAGCGTTTTAAGTTAATTTAAGAAATGCCGAAGACTAACACTTAGATAAAGGCAATGGGAAAAATCCCAATGAGGCAAGTCAATGTTTACAAGACTGATGCATCATAAATCTCATCACTTACGCAGGAGAATATTTTTTACACAATGGCAAACCAATCCTTTGCGCAATAAACTAGAAAGGAATTATTACTGTTGTTCACAACACTTTGGCGTCATTCCACTTTTTGTTGCTGTGCATTGTTTCTCAACCTTGACAGTTTAAGATGGTGTGGATGTCAACTCCCAGAATTTCCCAGTCTCCAATTCTTGGAGTGGAAGCCTATGACATCTTCAAGTTGTCAAGGTTGAGAAACACTGCTCTAATATTTACATCTAGAAGGAGAGAGGCTTGGATCACTTTCTCCATGATGGGTGCCTCCAGATGTGGTAGTTAATAAAAAGTAAAAAACAAAGTTCTGACAATCAGCTGTGCGACAATCAGTTGTAATAACACAATTGTTGGAATTTTTTAAAATCTTTTTTAGCATTTTTTTTTACTACCAATCAGCTGTAGCTGATTTGAGGGTCCTGCTTGTTGCAGGGGTCATTTTGTGTGAAGTCTAGCTACTTTTACATTGTGTGTGAGTCAGGTGTGCAGTTATTTTTGTGTAAAATGTGATAGTTGGTTTTTGAGCTCTGTGACTCTGTGAGGTTCCTGCTTGTTGCATGGGCCATTTTGTGTGAAGTCCAACTGGTTTTACATTGTGTGTGAGTCAGGTGTGCAGCTTTTGTGTTATTTTTTGCGTCAAGTGAGATAGTTAGTTTTTTGAGCACTCTGTGACTCTGTGAAGTTCCTGCTTGTTGCATGAGCCATTTTGTGTGAAGTCCAGCTGCTTTTGCATTGTGTGTGTGTCACACCCACTCGGATACATGACCACCAAGCCACGCCCATCAAGCCACACCCACCAAGCCACACCCACAGAACTGGTAGGGGAAAAAATTGAATTTCACCAGTGCCTGGAATGTTTTCAAGATAAAGGAAGCTGCTTCACAGCATTATAATAAACATAGGGAAAAAAAGCTAATTTCTATAATGCAGATAATGTTCAAGCCACATTTTTCTTCACTCACCATTAACAGTAAGCTGAGCTTTCTGAGAATAGGTAGAGCCAAAATGATTGGTAATGATGCACTGGTAGCGTCCCTCGTGGGAAAAAGTGACATGGCGCAGGTGCAGAATGGTAGTGTACTCTATCACCACCCCATCCCTGGCTCGGACGTGGGCAAAGTTCTCCATCTCGGCATGGTGCAGAATCTCACTGTCCTTCTTCCAGGCAAACGTCATGGGAGAGCTGCTGCTACTGGCTGCAGAGCACGTCAGGCGAATGTCTTTGCCCAGGACAGCGATGGTGGTTTCTGGTTCAACAATAATTTTGGGTTTGGGGAAATCGTCTGGAAAAGAAATAGACCATCCTCTCTTTAAAAGGATGCAAGGGGACCAAAAACATGCCAGCAAGCTTCAGTTGACTATCATTAAGAAAAGCATTCCACTAATCTCCGACAATGACATTCAAATATAGTACAACTGTACACTTTATCTCAATCCCCGTTCTCCATCCCCCTTGCATTTCTTGTAGAATTTCACTACCCTGAAAAGGCAAAATGTCACTGACACACCAGGTGTGGGTTGCTGCCAGCGTTACTGCCAGTGCATTACTGCCGGTGCAAGTGCAAGTGAAATTTTGCTCCACACGTGCACTGAACAATTTTGCTCCGCACACTTGCACAGTTGCCCATAAATAGGTCTGTGCATGCGCAGAATGTTAAAAAAATGAAAAAATCATGCAGCCCCCGACTGGGGAATCGGTTCAGAGGCCTGGCAGGCCTGGGTCACTGCCGGTTCTGGTGACCCAAGCTGGCAAACCACTACCGGTTTGGCTGAACTGGTCCGAACTAGTAGGAACCCACCTTTGTGACACACCCAGTGTTTTGGGGAAACAATAACACAGCAAATTGTTGCTAACTTCCTCCAGGATGTTGTTTGTTTGTTTGCTTGCTTCTCTATCACTTCAGTTCTGAAACATTTCCTCACTGGCCCCCATCCAAGTACTAATCAGTCCTGGCCCTCACACCTATAGCTAGTCCTTGCTTAATAACTGGTCAAAGTTACAACAGACTAAAAAAAAAAGATTGGACAACAATTTGTGTGACACAGTAGAGGGTTTCCTGTTGGAGCAGGGGATTGAACTAGTAGACCTCCAAGGTTCCTTCCAACTCTCTTATTCTGTTATTCTGCTAAATTACTTACAACTCATCCTTGAAGTTACAATTTCTGCACACATATGATCTGCAATGATATGGTGTTTTCAGCACTTAACAACCAGCTCACAGTTACGTCACATAACCTTTTTGTCAGTTTCCAGTGTTTCTTGCCAGGTTGGTTTTTTGGGGGCAAAAACCACCTATTTGGGAGAATGGATTTACTTAACAATCATGTAGTTCACTAAATGACCACAAACCGGGGGATGGTTAGCTTACTCCTAAGTCATTGTGATTATTAAATGTGTCACGATTTGATTTTACGACCATTTGCTTTACAACCGTAGTAAAAATGGTCATAAAATCAAATCGGGTCACATGACGACACATTTAACAAACACAATGATTTAGGAGTAAAATTCTAGACACAACTGCAGTTGTTAAGTGAGGGTTACTTGCATTTATAATATTTGCATTTATGCGGTTACTACTGCCTGTTCCCCTTTGCATGAAATTAAGTTGTGAATGTCCCAACACTGGAAGTCTTTAAGAAGATGTTGGATAACCGTTTGTCTGAAGTGGTGTAGGGTTTCCTGCCTAGGCAGGGGGTTGGACTAGAAGACCTCCAAGGTCCCTTCCAACTCTGCTATTGTATTGCATTGTATTGTATTTCTGGTGTGGGGCTGATTTTATGGACTGTAAGACCTCTCTCTTCACAAGAAGACAGAGAGGTGCAAAGTCTCCTGCATGAGCAGAGGGTTGGACTAGAAGACCTCCAAGGTCTCTTCCAACTCCGCAATTCTGTTATTCGAAGTTGAATGGTAATAGACCTTATGAAAAACACCAGAAGGAAGTTGAAATGGGGGATACAAGCCCTAAGAAACAACTGTGGGATAACATATAATAAGACAGCCTATCTAACCTAACAAAAAACATATTATAACAATTACAATGTTAAAATCCTTTTTAAGGATTTAAGGGCAACAAAAATACTTTTCCACTAATTCACTAATTCCAAGGCATGCAAGAAAAAATGGTGTGTGTGTGTGGTATGTATAAAACAGATACATGCATCTCTTATATAACGCCGCACATAATGTCAATTCAGTAAGTAGCCAAAGGAAAAAGTATAGCATTTCCCTTCTTTAATTACAGGCTTCCAGACTGCAAGAGGCTCTGTGTAGGGGCAGGGATCCTTCACTTGGGAAGTCCACATGTCAAAATGAAGGCTTTAGTATAAGCTACAAAGCAGGAGTTTCTCAAACATGGCACCTGCCAAGGGCAGCCTTGAACGATCATTCACAGAAGAGAGGCATTCAGGTTTAAATTTGTGACTTTACATTGGCCAACAATCACTCCTGGTGCATTTAGACCAGTGTTTCTCAACCTTGGTGACTTTAAGTCCTGTGGACTTCAACGCCCAGAATCCCCTAGCCAGCCCAGCTGGCTAGGGGATTCTGGGAGTTGAAATCCACAGGACTTAAAGTCGCCAAGGTTGGGAAACACTGATTTAGACATTCCGGCTTCCTGTTCTATCTAACATGGCTGACTCAGGAATTCTGGGAGTTGAAGTCCACGGGTGATAAAAAGGATCATAGTTGCCATCCCTGCTCTAATGTCTGAGAGAAGACATTATCTTCTCTCATCTCTGCATGTGGCTGTAACAATTGGGGGGAGTGGGGGAAGGTTCGTATCAGATAGATGCAGTGGATATGCCAGGCAGAGTTAGAGGAGGAGTGGGAAATTTATAGTATCCAAAAGCCAAAACATCTGTGACTCTGAAGAGGGCAGGCAGACAGACAAGCAATACTATGCTTTCTTCTAGCACATTCCGGGCATGAGAGAAAAAAAACCCCACATGACTCAGCTGCTCTGTCACAACTAGTAGCTCTCTGTTTTGAGTGACAGGAACAGCAGTGTGTCTCTGCACTCCCTCCACCCATCCCGGGCCCCTCCAAGAGAGGCAGTATATGGTTGGGGGAAGTGACAACTTCACAACTGGCAGTTGTTCCTAGACCAAGAGATTTTCCACGGCCTTGTCTATCTGCGGTCACCAAATTGCCATTTTTAATAAGATTAAGGTGGTGACACGTCTTAAATAAATGCAGTTATTTTGATATGCTACTGTCTAGGGAATTCTGGGAGTTGAAGTCCATGGATCCTCAGTTTGCTGTGGCTGAGAAACACTGCTCTAAACCTCATGCAGAACACAAGGGGTGGATACAACCACTATCAAAGAGAATAGATTTATTCATTATTATTATTAAAATTATTTGGTTTTTAAAAATGAAATAAAATGCATCCCTCCTCCAAAAAAAAACAAACCCCAGTAAGTGACAGAACAACATTGCATTCTTGCAAAATGGGGAAGATGATTTTTTATTCAATTGGGATACTTTAAGTGGATGATTAATTGTGTCTAATGCTTTAATATTCTATCTAATTTCTTGCCTAGGCTTTACCTTATGAATGTGCTTTGGGAAGGTTAAAAGTCTATACTCAAAAAAAAAAAAAAAAGCTCTCTGATGCTGCTATTCTCTGTGCAAAACTAAAAAGTTTTTAAAATGTTACTTTTGCCCCAGGAGATTCCGAGATCCACCCGCTTAAGACCTTCACTGCTGGTTCTTGAAAATTGTTAACAACCCAAACTCAACCGATTTTGTTCACTTCCTCACTCACACCAATTGAAACCAGTCCCATACACTCTGACAGGTTGAAACCACATCACCCCAAGAGCACCTGCATTAATTGTGTCTAATTTGGAGAAAATATACCCTCAAAATCCAAAGTAGGCTACTGAATGGGTATCAGATGAGTCTGTCTCTCGACTAGCTCTGAGCTGGCCACAAAATAAGATGGAAATTATTCACCTATGTGTGTAAGGATTTTATTTTCTCTGGTATCGGCTCTCAAGCGCTGGGGCCAAAGCACATTTTATGAAGTCAGCTTCCTTTTTCAGATTTCCTGTACTGATCTGATAATCCCTACTTATCTACTGAGATGAATTAGCCAGGTTTTGAGTACTCAAAGTAGTATTAAAAAAAAAAACCCTAAAGGAATCACAAATAACAAATGTTAAGGGCAACAAAAAAGCAGGGAAGAGCCTTCCTTTAATAAGAGCAAATAGAATCATTTTTGTTTTGTGCTGGAACAAAAGTCAAATAAATCAAGAAAAATCAGCGGTTGGAGCAGTCAACCAAGCTGGAGCCCAAATTAAAATGAATCAAAGCAGGGTAGGCTATTCAGAAAGGCTCTTACTGCTTTCTCATCCAAGCTCTAACCCTTTCTATCATCAAATTTCCATGACCACCAAATGAGTCCCCAAGCTCATTTGGGATCAGTGCTCCCGATAGATGTTGTGGATATGATTTACAGTTCTTCTCAATGGTGAAGGCAGACCACGAAAGGAGATGCTACACTCCACTGCATATGAAATAATAAGCTGACCACAAAACATATAGTCATTCCTGTGTCAGGGCTACCCTCCAAAGCAACCTCAAAATTACCATGCGGCAGTGAAGACTCACCACATACAAAACTTTCCGGGACCACTTCAAGAATATTTTTGCCCTTTAATGATTCCGGGTGGGCACAGGTGGCTTCCACAAACAGCTGTTGTTTTTTCTTGGTTAACCAAAGTGGCAACCACTTGAGCTGACAATCACAGAGGAAGCTCTCACTGTTGATGCGGCTGGGAGAAAGCGAAGAAAACAAGGGAAAGAATAAAGTGTTTTAAAAACACTGGCAACAGCCGGGTTAAAAATGTTCATAAGGTAAGTATGTGAAGATGATCTGTATCAGTTGATATATGAATATCAGCCTTGGACCGAACTATTCAATGTTCTGCCTCCATGCCAGTCCAACACATCATTTGGTACCTTTGCTTCAAACTCAGTTGGCTTTCCAAACTGACTCATTTAACCATCTGAATTAAACCGGATTCATACAAGCCTATTGTCTGTAAATGGGGGTGGGGGGAAGAATTTTCATTTTACTTGGGAAAATGTCATATAAAGATATAGGCCCCAATTTAAGCAGACCTTGGTCACATCTTGCGGGTGCTAATTTCATTCTTTAATGCAGTGTTTAAATGTATGTTCTGCAGTAGATAACATCTGGATAACCCCAATCTAGTGGCAAGTAATAACACTTCTAAAGGGGAGAAGTTCAAAATTTAAAGATGGAAATATTACCAAAACATGTTTGAAATTCAGAATATAAGAAAATTAGTTTAGCAATAACCACATATATGTATTTAATCCAGCATATTCCTTTCTACAACAGCTATCAGAATTCTTTGGGAAGCTCTCAAGCACAGCATAAAGTATTGTGTATTGTGACAATTAATTTTGACTTTTGATGCATAGCAGCTGATATGTATTAGCATGACAATTAGCTTGAGAAATTCCCTAATTCACAACCATTCGTAAACCTATTCTTCATTAAGCTTTTGATTTGTACTTAAAACCTAGTTTAGTGGTCATCAATTTTTTTTGAAGTAGATCTTCCAAATAACTTTGCAATCGTTGTGCCAATACTAGCTTTTGGACACCTGTATAGGCCACATAGTATTTTAAAGAGAGGGAAATAACAGAATATATAACGCAAAAGAGAGTGTGACTTAGCATAGTTCAACGTAGTTGAAATGACAAACCTGCTAATCCATTTGTAATTCTGAGCTTCACTGCTTCCTTGCAGACATTTCATTATCCAACTAGGTAACATCATCAGTTCTAGCAGTTGAATAATGAAATGTCTGTAAGAAGACAACCAATGTCAGAGAGCACCAAGAACCCAAGCTCATGGCCAAGTTACAAATATTCTCTTCTGCTGATGCCATTTGTAATTCTCCCCTTCTAAATGAGTTCAAGCTTATTACTGAAATTTCATCATACGGATATAAAAGGGGAGGAATGAGAAGGGCAGGTATTTGACTATATGATTTATATGACTAGAGGATGGGAGTTTGGACTTTCTAAGCACAATGGAAAAGGCAGAGCTGCAGCCCAATGAAATCAGCCACAAGGAAGATCTAATTTCACTAGTTATGGAATTTTACTATCAGACATCTGCTCTCTTGCAAAAATAGCTTGTAAGAAGAAGAGTGCAGGGAACAATGGAATTATTGGTAATATGGAAAAGAGCTATTGGAGGGAGGAGTCACTGGAGGAAATGTCACCAAAAAAAATGGACCAAAATATACAGCAAACATTTATTAGGATTCATTCCTTACAGATCTTTCAGGTTTTTCAGCTTTGTAAAGGCATCCTCTTGAATAGACCGTATGGCATTATTCCCAAGGTTCCTATAAAAAGTAAAGCATTTGTTTTAATTTACAGATGCAGATACAGATACATAGATGTACCGTGGTGTCACAACACTAACTCCGTAGGCGTAGTTTCTTTTAATACAGCACTTTAGGATTTTCCACATTCATAATATCTCTAATCCTAGTAAATAGAGGATGTGCAGAATTAGGGCCTGAATGCATTCACATATCATACTAACTTTATCAGGACGTGTCACAGTGAATCTCTCACCTGTCCACTTTCCCTTCACATCCGATTTCTATTATTTTTTTGTTTTAGGATTTTTTAGGATTTTATTGGAAATTTATATGCCGCCCTTTTCCCTGAGGGGACTAAGGATGATTACTGAATCCTAAGGATGATTAATGAAAAAAAGCCAAATTTATTTTATACAGGTAGTCCTCACTTAAAGTTTGCCCTGTTGAGCAACCATTCAAAATTACAATGGTGCTGAAAAAGTAACTTTATCGCTGGTTCTTGCATTTATGATCATTGCAGCATCCCAAGGTCACGTGATTAAGATTTGCGGGTTTTGCAGTCTTTATAACTTTCCAGGTCACATGATCACATGTATGCACTTCACAGTCAGCTTAGAATAGCAAAATCAGGGGAGAAGCTGGCAATAAAATTGCAAGTCACAATCACATTATGTCTTGCCTAATGACCACAAGAGATTGCTTAAGGACTGTGGTAGAAGTGATGTCATAATTATATTGAGGTCATATAGTATTTTGCTAACAACCACATTATAGTCCCAATTGTGATTGTTAAGCATGAACTACCTACATAGTTTTTTTGCTACCCAGTCAAGATACCAATAGCAATAGCACATAGACTTATATACTGCTTCAAAGTGCTTTACAGCCCTCTCTAAGCGGTTTACAGAGTTAGCAGATTGCCTCCAACAATCTCATTTCACTGACCTTGGAAGGCTGAGTCAACCTTGAGCTGGTGAGACTCGAACTGCTGAACTGCCGCCACTCAGCAGTAGCCTGCAGTACTGCATTCTAACCACTGCGCCACCATGGCTCTTATAAGATACAGGTTAACTGTATATTATGCCTTGGAGATAGGTTTTTCAGCATAAAACTGAAATAGAATTTGCTGCAGCTTATTCTCGTGGTTTATTGTTACATATGAACTGGCCCATGAGTAGTACTATTTTCAACCCATTATTATTATTATTATTATTATTATTATTATTATTATTATTATTATTATTATTATTATTATTATTATTATTATTTGAGTTGCTTAAGATGGATTTTTTTTAAATAGTACATCTGCACACATAACTCCGTTCCAATTGCTTAGTAAATCTGCCAGCATTTTAAATACAAACGTTTTTAGCATTTCATCTGGCCCATTGCTGAAAAACTGTACTTGAAGCAAAGAACATGTAGTATTTTAAACTTTAACCCCCTCCACCTACCCAAACCCTTTCCAAAGCAACCCCACTCCTCCTTTGCAAAAAGATTTGAGCAAGATAGAAAGAACAGAGAGAAGAGAATTTCAGAACTTCAGCCAACTACGCCGGGGGTGGGTGGGGGAAACAGCAAAGAACCAACTCCAAAATGTACTTCATATAAACATACATTACAATTAAACCTGGGTTTAATTGGCTGGTCCCCAAGTATAGATGCCTTGGTTATAATTTGTAATAATTTGCACATGAGTAAAAAGAGCAAGGATGTGGAAAATGAGCAGACATTTTAAAAGAGGATCCAATCCCTGCAGAAGAATTATCCATGCCCTGGAGAGATTTTTGCACAGACAACGTAAGCGGGTGGGGGCTTCAATGCCAACTCTCTAATTCACTGTCCAGCCCTCTCTGTTCAAAAAAAGTTATATAAAAACTAGGTAGTAGAAATGCCTCTTCTAAAATGGTGCTCTCCCTCTTTGGCTTTTGCAAGTATGTGTTTAAAAAATTAGCAAGTACAAAACACAAAGCAAAACGAACAACCCTCAAGCAGAATAAACCCAGAGGTTATTTAGGACCCTTAATATTATAGACTTAAGTTAAAGGTAAAGGTTCTCCTCGCACATATGTGCTAGTCGTTCCCAACTCTAGGGGGCGGTGCTCATTCTGTTTCAAAGCCGAAGAGCCAGTGCTGTCTGAAGACGACTCCGTGGTCATGTGGCCGGCACGACTAAACGCCAAAAGCGCACAGAATGCTGTTACCTTCCCACCAAAGGTGGTTTCTATTTTTATACTTGCATTTTCCTGCTAGGTTGGCAGAAGCTGGGACAAGTAACGGGAGCTCACTCTGTTACATGGTGCTAGGGATTCGAACCGCTGAACTGCCAACCTTTCTGATCGACAAGCTCAGCATCTTAGCCACTGAGCCATGGCGTCCCTCAATAGACTTATTTTATACCAAATGCTGTCTTTAATGCCAGCAGAGGGAGTCAAAGCGAGGACGATGGGAGTAGAGCCGATCTTGATCAAAGTTGCCATCTACATGAGTGGCAATATTCAAGAAGACAAGAGATGTATATTCAGCTAGCTCTCCTGCCACTCTAGTCAAATTTACTGTAAATACATTCAGGCAATGGCATAAAAGAGCAATTAAAATGGCAATGATTGTTCCCCCCCTGCTAGCA
>NW_013659129.1:73638-87028 GCF_001077635.1 Thamnophis sirtalis | reverse complement strand
CTTGATTTCCTTTTTAATCATAATTTTGGAATTTGTTCGAAATACTTCTACATAAAATTTGGACTCTTGGCTACTTATACAAAAGGGAATAAACAAGAAAGCTAACCAGCCATTTTTTTTTTGACAATGGCTACATCCCAACTTCTTCTTGAGTTTTAAGAATGTAGAAAATAAACTCAGAGATATCCTTCAAAGGTGGTTTTTTTTAAAAAAAAAAATACTACAGGACAAATTTTCTCAACAAGAAACTAAGCTCCACTTGTCTTTAAACTGCTTCAGTATTTATAACTAATGTTTCCCAATTTTGGGCGATTTTGAGATATGTGGACTTCAATTCTCAGAATTCCCAGTCAAAATGTCCATTGCTAAGAATTCCGGGAGTTGAAGTCCATATGTTTCCACCTTGTCTAGGTTGGGAGACATTGGTATCGATTGTGTATTTCTTTCCCTAAAAATGGTCTTTTTGTCCTGCAGTTTAGTTATGCCCTTTGTTTGACATATTTCTTTCCATTTCTAGGGCAACTGCTACTCACAGAGGTCAAATTATATTCAAAGATGCCTTAGCCCAGCAGTTGTGTGAACAAGGAAGTAAGTGTTTGCTTATAAATTTATTTTCTGTCATTTTAACTTGTATGAATTAACATTTTTAAGTTGGTCAAGAAGAAGAAGAAGCCTCCCATGTTTGTGTGTTTTTTTAAACTGGGATGAGTGTAGAAATATCCAGAACAACAACAACAAAAATCTCATCTATTCTGCATTATGCGTTGTGTACCATTAGAAACAAATTGCATCAGTATTTCGAACAAATTCCAAAATTATGATTAAAAAGGAAATCAAGATTAGTTCACATCAGAGTTGGAAAAAGCTACTTCTGTCGCATCCAAAGTTTTATTATAAATTCCTTTATAAGGGGGGGGGGGAATAGTTTGGAATTATTTAGTCGAATATTACAAAGGCCTATGTACGGAGGAATGAATAGAAGCGTAGCCAAAAATAATTGCATCTGTTCATCTTTAATAAGCATGTATTTCGTTCTGTTTAGATTTTGATTTAAGCACTGAGCAAACCAAGCATGAGTTCCTTGGGGGGGGGATTTAGCCTTTATTAAACTAGGGGGGGAAAAGAACAAGAAACAAAATGAAAGGGCTATGAAGAATGGAGACTATTGACCCCCAGCTCGTAAAGAGATGCTTGCGGTAGCTTTACGGAGACCCAGAATGGGATCTTTCCCATTCTTATTTATGAAAGAAGAAGCTTTATGGGAACTATTCCATGTGCTTAGGAAAATTGTTCTTTTCATAAGTGAGAATGACAGCATTCCCTGCAGGCAACTGTCACAATCTCCATTGTGGATCCCTTGTTGCGGAAGTCATAACGATGACATATTTTTCGGTATTAACACGAACATTCCCATGAAAGAAACTTTCAACCCTTGGAGATCTTCCAAGTTGTCCATTGTCTGTCAATCCCAAACGTTGAAGACTCAGGGTTTGAACCAGGGGGTGGGAAGAGCAACAGGCAATGGCTGGCGTGCCCAGAGAGATGGCTCTGCATGCCACTTCCAGCATTAGTTTCCCATCATGGCTATAGAGCATTGCACAACAGAACCACTAGACCAGTGTTTCTCAACTTTGGCAACTTGAAGATGTCTGGACTTCAAGTCCCAGAATTCCCCAGCCAGCGAATTCTGGCTGGGGGATTCTGGGAGTTGAAGTCCAGACATCTTCAAGTTGCCAAGGTTGAGAAACACTGCACTAGACACAACTGTTTCCTCCCCCTCTGCTAGACAAATAATTGTCACACTATCTAGGCTGTATTACTATTACTCTTCTCATCTTCCCTATCTCCTTATGAATATAACTTTGTTGCTTGTATCCAAGATTTATATTGTTTTGTTTAGTATCTTGGTATGATTTAAGTGGATTGCTTATTTAGTATCCTATGACTATCAATAAGTGTTATATCTTATGATTTATGATGAATGTATTTTTACGATGGCTATGACCAGGGTTTATCACTTATTGCTCATATGTACAGTGAGAGCTTATGAACCAGAGACGGATTCCGTCTGTGTCCAATCACACTTGGCCAATAAAGAATTTTAACTTCTAATGTAGAACAAACTGGGTGCTGCAGGAGACAGGTTTAGTTCAAATTTAAGAAGATTATTGAGATGGCTGAGGCCAGACATCCAATCAATTCCCAGAGAAAGGAAGTCTAATTGTTCTATCTTGAGAATTGAGACTTTCTCACATTCTCTTTTTCCAAGATTCATCCCCCCCCCAAAAAAGTAGATAAATGAAGGTTAGGGTTCTTTACGACCATGTCAAACTAAAATTTAAACTTCCACTCAGTTTTCCCAGATCAGAGTTGGATTTAAAATAAGTGTTGGGGTCTTTTGAACTGGTAGAATTCTTACTTAAAGAGATGCAGCACTGTGAAAAATGGATTAAAAATGTATTTTTTAAAAAAACCCTGCCCACTGTTTTTTAATACCAGAAAACATCAATTTTATATAATATTCTTGCTGTGTGACATTTGGGGACTTTATTTAAAATATATGAAGGTCAAAACTGCAGCTTACTGCAATAAAATATAGCTTGCAATAAAGAAATTATTATGAGGGATATGAAAGTATGTTCATCACTCGTTTAATGGTATCTTCGTAGTTCCTTTTATAATTTCTGAGATGAAGAATTAGAATTTGAAATGAGTATAAGATACTTGAGGCAAAAAATTGTAAGGTTTTTCAGACACATTAAAAAAATGAGAAATGAAGTAATTTTAGCATTCAGTTTTATGATCAAGAAGTTAAAAACTTAACTTTTGATACGTGCTGTTCAACCTTACAAATAATTTATCTCAGCCAAAATGTAGCTATGATTTCTAGCGGATATTTTTCCCCCCCGCTGAACTTACCCTATATATATATAAACATCCCAATGAAATGTGTGCAAAAATATTTAAATACAGATATCTGGCTTATCAATGGTGGCAAGACAGGTGCAATGGGGCAAAACTCATTTAATTGTCTCGCTTAGCAACATAAATTCTGGGCTCAATTGTGCTCGTAAGTTGAGGACTACCTGAATTGTTATAGCAGTCAACACTTTTTCTGTGGTTGCATGTTGCAATCCCAAGAAAAGACACGTATGATTTAAAAAACAAACAAACATCAGGAGCGTTTTATATCCAGATGGATCTCAAATCATCCAGTTTTGGTCACCATGCTATAAAAAAAGATGTTGAGACTCTAGAAAGAGTGCAGAGAAGAGCAACAAAGAGGATTTGGGGACTGGAGGCTAAAACATACGATGAACGGTTGCAGGAACTGGGCCTGAAGAAAAGGACCAGGGGAGACATGATAGCAGTCTTCCAATATTTGAGGGGCTGCCACAGAGAGGAGGGAGTCAAGCTGTTTTCCAAAGCACCCAAAGGCCAGACAAGGAATAATAATGGATGGAAACTGAACAAGGAGAAATTCAACCTAGAAATAAGGAGACATTTTCTGACAGTGAGAGCAATCAACCAACAGAAGAGAAGTTGCCTTCAGAAGTTGTGGGAGCTTCNATGCCATGCCATGCCATGCCATGCCATGCTACTCTTCTCTGCAATAGTCATAAAGAGATGCACAGGAAGTCCAGCAGCCTCCATCTCCCCATGCAACTGAGTTACAAAGAAATAACAGACGGTCACCATTCTAACATTTAGTCACTATATGCATTGTTTTGGGCTGGGAGGTAAGGAGTGTCATTAAAGCCAAGTCATACAAAATTCATAAGTAGCGGTAGGAGCTCTCGCCTCACAATCAGGAGGCTGTGAGTTCGATTCTAGGTAAATGCAGCTATTTCTCTCTCTCTGGGCACAATGAGAATATATCTGCTGAATAAAACTCCGCATTGGTGTCAGGAAAGGCATCTGGCCAGGAAACCTTCAGCTCCATTCAGTTGCACAGACTCCACCCCTCGAGGGGTTATGGGATCATTAAAAGAAGATGATACAAAACTCACAAGTCCCAAGAGATCTTCATACATTAGTGTCTCTGGAATCCTGTGGCCATCTGTCCGATGAATGAAATATCTTATAGGTCCCAGAGTTCTCTTTATATTAGCATTTTCCCAGACTCGTCCACTTATCCTTTAGCTATCACATAGGTAGGAATTTTTGTAGGATTTTATCCAAAGCTTTTTTCTGGAATTTCATTGTTGGAAGGTCTACTTGACCCAGCTCGCTTATATCCACATCCTCACGATATTCTTCAAATTAAAATATTGTTTTCTAAAGAGTTTGCAGAAGCTATGTTGAGTCTTCAACAAGAATTGGCTTTCGTTATTTGGTTGTGTGTTGTGTGTTTTCATCATCTATTTATGTAGTAGAAATGTTAGCAAGCAATGTGTTGGCATTTACTTACAGGTTTAATGGATGGCTGTAATCAATTAGTAAGAATATCGGGTCTGAGTAAGCAATATAGCAATTGGTAAATGGCTGCAATTTCTCCCCTCGAGTTAAATTGTTGAAGTGAAAACTGATCCAGGAATAGTGGCTCAATAACTAAGTTTAAACTTGCTTGGGATAAACATGTCCATCATCCGACAAAAATGAAATATAAAAATCAATAAACAACAAAAAATATATTAAAATAAATAAATTAAAAGGAAAAACCTCAAAGTACAGAGACAATGGAGCACTACCATGTTTCCCTGAAAATAAGACAGGGTCTTATTTAGCCACTGAGCCACTTTACCCTTACCTTAATATTTATTAAATACCTTACCTAATAAAATATTCGGGAAATACAGGGAATCCTCAATTTACAGTACAAGCAGCATTGAGCCCCAAATGTCTATTGTTAAGTGAGGCATTTGTTAAGTGAATTTTGCCCCATTTTATGACCTTTCCTGGCTGTGAAGTGAATCGCTGCAGCTGTTGAGTTAGTGACATGGCTATTCAGTGAACCTGGCTTCCCCTCTGGACTTCGCTCGTCAGAAGGTCGCAAAAGGGGATCACTGTGACCTTGGGACACAGCAACGGTCATAAATATGAGTCAGTTGACAAGCGGGTGAATTTTGATCACGTGACCTGCAAAGGTTGTAGCTGTGGAAAATGGTCATAAGTCATTTTTTTCGGTGCTGTTGTACCGTTTCCCCCCGAAATTAAGACAAGTTCTTATTTTTCTCTTGACCACTGAAATAAGCACTTGACCTTATTTTTGGGGAGGTCTTATTATTTTTGAGGTGCAGGAAGCGGCGAGCGTGGTCACCTCATGGCTTCTGCTGCGTTGCAATATTTTTGGGGAGGATTTATTTCCGGGGGAGAGCTTATTTTAGCGCATGCGCTCAAAAGCCCAATTGGGCTTATTATCTGGGGAGGTCTTATTTTCAGGGAAACAGGGTAGTTTTTTTGTCTCCCATCAGTTTTCTACGTTTCTATATTCAACTCATTGAAACTATTTTTAAAATTCACCTTACATTTCAGCTTTGTGGTCTATAATCCAACTTTATACTCAATGAAAAACAAATACTGATACCCTGTTACAATTACTACATGGTAAAGCCTTAACCATTTCTGCTGAAGATGATTCTGAAGTTATTATAGCAACTTGTAAACCTGTGTTTAATTTTCAGATCATTAACCTCTATATTTGATTATATCGCTTTTACGATTAGCAGGGTACCATGGGCAGTCCTAATTATTCTGCAGTGAACGAATAAAAGATAACAGGGCAGAAAAAGTTGTGCATTGATGTTGTGTTTTAAATAGAGCAAAGCCTGAGCTATGAATTTTGGGCAGAATGGATGCTCAGTTTCTTCATTCAGAAAATTTGCGTGAAGCTCCCCACTAACATTGTTATTGGGCAATGAAAGTATTAAATGGTTGTAAGCCACTTTTTTGGTGCTTTTGTAGCTTTGAACCATCATTAAGTGAACTGTTGTAAATCAAGGACAATCTATACTTCTACATAAAATTTGGACTCTTGGCTACTTATACAAAAGGGAATAAACAAGAAAGCTAACCAGCCATTTTTTTTTGACAATGGCTACATCCCAACTTCTTCTTGAGTTTTAAGAATGTAGAAAATAAACTCAGAGATATCCTTCAAAGGTGGTTTTTTTTAAAAAAAAAAATACTACAGGACAAATTTTCTCAACAAGAAACTAAGCTCCACTTGTCTTTAAACTGCTTCAGTATTTATAACTAATGTTTCCCAATTTTGGGCGATTTTGAGATATGTGGACTTCAATTCTCAGAATTCCCAGTCAAAATGTCCATTGCTAAGAATTCCGGGAGTTGAAGTCCATATGTTTCCACCTTGTCTAGGTTGGGAGACATTGGTATCGATTGTGTATTTCTTTCCCTAAAAATGGTCTTTTTGTCCTGCAGTTTAGTTATGCCCTTTGTTTGACATATTTCTTTCCATTTCTAGGGCAACTGCTACTCACAGAGGTCAAATTATATTCAAAGATGCCTTAGCCCAGCAGTTGTGTGAACAAGGAAGTAAGTGTTTGCTTATAAATTTATTTTCTGTCATTTTAACTTGTATGAATTAACATTTTTAAGTTGGTCAAGAAGAAGAAGAAGCCTCCCATGTTTGTGTGTTTTTTTAAACTGGGATGAGTGTAGAAATATCCAGAACAACAACAACAAAAATCTCATCTATTCTGCATTATGCGTTGTGTACCATTAGAAACAAATTGCATCAGTATTTCGAACAAATTCCAAAATTATGATTAAAAAGGAAATCAAGATTAGTTCACATCAGAGTTGGAAAAAGCTACTTCTGTCGCATCCAAAGTTTTATTATAAATTCCTTTATAAGGGGGGGGGGGAATAGTTTGGAATTATTTAGTCGAATATTACAAAGGCCTATGTACGGAGGAATGAATAGAAGCGTAGCCAAAAATAATTGCATCTGTTCATCTTTAATAAGCATGTATTTCGTTCTGTTTAGATTTTGATTTAAGCACTGAGCAAACCAAGCATGAGTTCCTTGGGGGGGGGATTTAGCCTTTATTAAACTAGGGGGGGAAAAGAACAAGAAACAAAATGAAAGGGCTATGAAGAATGGAGACTATTGACCCCCAGCTCGTAAAGAGATGCTTGCGGTAGCTTTACGGAGACCCAGAATGGGATCTTTCCCATTCTTATTTATGAAAGAAGAAGCTTTATGGGAACTATTCCATGTGCTTAGGAAAATTGTTCTTTTCATAAGTGAGAATGACAGCATTCCCTGCAGGCAACTGTCACAATCTCCATTGTGGATCCCTTGTTGCGGAAGTCATAACGATGACATATTTTTCGGTATTAACACGAACATTCCCATGAAAGAAACTTTCAACCCTTGGAGATCTTCCAAGTTGTCCATTGTCTGTCAATCCCAAACGTTGAAGACTCAGGGTTTGAACCAGGGGGTGGGAAGAGCAACAGGCAATGGCTGGCGTGCCCAGAGAGATGGCTCTGCATGCCACTTCCAGCATTAGTTTCCCATCATGGCTATAGAGCATTGCACAACAGAACCACTAGACCAGTGTTTCTCAACTTTGGCAACTTGAAGATGTCTGGACTTCAAGTCCCAGAATTCCCCAGCCAGCGAATTCTGGCTGGGGGATTCTGGGAGTTGAAGTCCAGACATCTTCAAGTTGCCAAGGTTGAGAAACACTGCACTAGACACAACTGTTTCCTCCCCCTCTGCTAGACAAATAATTGTCACACTATCTAGGCTGTATTACTATTACTCTTCTCATCTTCCCTATCTCCTTATGAATATAACTTTGTTGCTTGTATCCAAGATTTATATTGTTTTGTTTAGTATCTTGGTATGATTTAAGTGGATTGCTTATTTAGTATCCTATGACTATCAATAAGTGTTGTATCTTATGATTTATGATGAATGTATTTTTACGATGGCTATGACCAGGGTTTATCACTTATTGCTCATATGTACAGTGAGAGCTTATGAACCAGAGACGGATTCCGTCTGTGTCCAATCACACTTGGCCNCTCCCGAGTCGGCCCTTGTTCCTTAGCTGTTCCCTGCATCTGACAACTCTGTGCATGCGCACACTTGGAACAGGCTCCACCTGTTCTTCTGCCCCACTGATCTTCGACTCCGAAGGCAGCTGATAACTGGCATATGTCGCTGGCCCCCTCTCTGACTCCGACACAGAGCCCTCATCAGAGCCTTCCCCAGACTCCAGGACTGGCCCATCTTCCTCCCCAACCTCCTCACTATCCGAATCTGCTGCCAGATCCACTGGCCACTGGCGGGCCAGAACAGCAACTTTAAGATGCTTGGACTTCAACTCCCAGAATTCCCCAGCCAGCCATGAATTCTGGGAGCTGAAGTCCATAGATCTTCAAATTGATAAAGTCAAGAAACACTGCAGCAAATTGTACATAGTTAAAAAAAATTATCACATCATCCTGTTTAATGAATGTGTTTCTGGTTCTGAGCCTCATAACCACAGGCTCCTCCCAGACGTTAGAACACTACATAAGTACAGGTAGTCCTCCCCTTACAACAGTTCATTTAGTGACCATTCTAAGTTACCACGCCACTGGAAAAAGTGACTTGTGACCGTTTTTCACACTTGCGAGCATTGCAGCAATGCTGGGGGTCATGTGATCACCTTTTGCACCCGCCCGAGAAGGGGAAACCTGATTCACTTAACAACCAGTTATTCGTTTAGCAACTCTGATAAAACGGGGCAAAACTCACTTAACAACCATCCCATATAGCAACAGAAATGTTGGGCTCAATTGTGGTCACCATTCAAGGACCGCCAACATTCATTGAGTTCACTCAGCATGTGGGAACAAGCTTTGAGTTAAAGTGCATATTCACTTTCAGTTCGTGAATATACAAGTTTAAGGAATAGTCGTAAAAATATTGCATTTCCCCACCCAAGGTTATTGCAAAACTGAAGATACATTATTCCAGGCAGTTTTAGTGGCTTGGCTTGACAACTACTTTTAATTCATGGCCCTTGGCTGGGACGGAAGGACCATCGTGCAGTGATTTGCATTCGATATTTAATGTCCGGGTTCTTCTAAATTACAAGAGCTCAGACAATGTTCCACCCCAGATGAAATAGGCAATAATTCTTAAATGGGGTGCATGGCGATGCCAGGATTTGCCCCCTGGCCAAATTTTTGAAGAGCAAAATTATACTGATTCATTTCCTTACCCATATTCTCAATGATCCATGGTTAAACAGCCTCTCCGCAATGTTGGAGAGACCACAAGTTAGCAAACAGCAGCAGAATTTATGTTACTTCTGAATATGATGCCACGAGCCACACACCAGATCTGTTAAAGAAAGGTACCAAACACAAGCAGGTTCTCTCTGCTTTGGGTATCATCATTTTATATGACGCTAGCTGGATCCCCGTGCTTCACGACGAAACTATGTGATTGGGCAATGCAGGAGAACTTCGNAGGAATAGCAATAACACTTATATTCCTCTTCACAGTGCTTTACAACCCTTTCTAAGCGGTTTACAGAGTCAGCCTATTTTCCCCAACAATCTGGGTCCTTATTTTACCGACCTCGGAAGGATGGAAGGATGTGCAGTATATACCTTGAGCCAGTCAGGATTGAACTCCAGACTGTGAGCAGTGTCAGCCTGCAATGCTGCATTGTAACCACTGAGCTATCATGGAGGGAGGGAAGGAAGGAAGGAAGGAAGGAAGGAAGGAAGGAAGGAAGGAAGGAAGGAAGGAAAGAAGGAAGGATAAAATGGCATGGGTGATTTTTGACCCATGGCTAACCAATGGATTTAGCCCATTTTTAAATCTTCCTGAGCGTTGCTGCTCGGTGGATATCCAGCTTCATTCTGATCTTCTTGAACAGTTTCTTGATTAAAATACAGGCAACAATCTTTTCCATAGCACCAAGGTTTGGGAAAACAAACATTTCCTTAATGGGCATTGTTTTTAATAACAGCGTATTTACAGCCTCCTAGTCTTGGATCGTCCTTTGACAATCTCTCTCTGTGCCATCTGTTGCGGTGGCATCGTGCCTCTCTATTAACCGATCCAGGCTCTCTGTAGTAGAAGCTTTCTGTATCTAGTAGCTGTTTGGGCAATCATCTCGGCTTGTTTAATCTCTGCCTAAACCCAGAGACTGATGCACTTAATAGACGCTTTCGGGGGAAAGCAAAATATGCTTTCTCGTCTCAGATGCCTGCCACAAAAGCCATTGAGCATCGTGCTCCTGTCAAGCATCCCGCAGATGGCAAGGATCGAGGAAGCAAGCGAGGATTACACAAACGCTACTAAGGGCTTCTGTAATGCAGGCATTGGGTAAAATCTGGACTCTTTGAAAAACCACAAGCGTCATATCCAAACTAAAATTGATTAGTGAATTCATTAAGAGGGGATCTTAATGAGAATAAATGACAGTAAAAATATAAAGCATAATATAGGTAAATAATATTTGGTCATAAGTAGCTAAGTTTAAATAAATNGTCATGCCGGCCACATGACCATGGAGACATCTTTGGACAGTGCTGGCTCTTCAGCTTAGAAATCAGATGAGCACCGCCTCCTAGAGTCAGGAACGAGTAGCACATATGTGCGAGGGGAACCTTTACCTATAAATTGAGTCCGTGAGTTCTTATAGGTCAAAAGGAATGGGAAGGAAACCATATTAAATAATTGCCCGGATGTGTGTTCCATTCGGCTTCATCCCACGTTCATGACACTGAAATCCCTTCGCTTCAGGTGCATAAAAGGAGCTTGGGAAAGCAACGGGGGGTGGGGGGGTGTTGTTGCTGTATTTCTAGATTAATCCCAGATTGTTCTGAAAATCATAACTGAGCCTTTTCCAGCCTGTTGTTGCGTCCCCTAAATGCTTAGCGAAAAAGGCGAACAGATGAAGCTAGCAGATGGCACTCTGAGTCCCACAAATATGTTTGTGCTCATTTGTTTATGATTCTGGCCCTCTGCAGACAGTGGGATTTCAATTTTTGGCAGGGGTTTCCAGACCACGTAGGCGAGGCAGAAAATGTAGCATCGAGCAGGCAAAACCACAACCGGGGCTTACAATTCGAATGTACTTCTGTTGTCGGCTACGATGGAAAGATTGCAAGGCCGAACTCGGGTTTTCGAAAAGTAGAACGGCGTTCTCATTCGGTTAAATGAGATTGAAATATTGATTGCTGGGTTTCAGGGGGCGGAAAAAAAACCCCATGATAATAAGACCAAGCGAACTCTCATCTCACGCGAGGTCAGAAGTTCTGCAAGAGTTAGTGTGGCATGGTGCAGAGGTGGGTTGCTCCCAGTTCGACCCAGTTCAGCTGAACCGCTAGTGGAATTCAGACCGCAGAACCGGCAGCAACCCAAGTCTACCACGCCCCTGAACCAGTTCCCTTGACGGTTGCCTCCCTTCCACCATTTTGTTTTTTAGTAACTGTGTATGGTGGGTTTCAAAAATTGTTCGAACCTACTCTGTNCAGAGGAGAGGAGAGCAGTGGAAATCTATGGGCCGGTCCTTGGGACAACAGAAGAGCCATCACTGCTAGTGAAGCCCCACCCTAGCTCTGGGGATCAAAGGCAGGGGGCAGAGATGAATAGATGTGGCAGACAACTATTCATCTTCCATCTGGACAGACTTGTTAGCCGGCGTTGAGAGAGAAACTTTTTCCCCGGCGCTCCGAATAAAGGAATCTTTTGAGTTCACGTCAGAGGATTTGTCATGTTTCGGGCGCTGGGTCAGAACAACCTTCTTCCCTGGTGCTTCCAACTCACTTGGATTCTTTGTCTTGCAGGTTTGAATGCAGCAACTGTGAGGTTGGAGACCAGTGTGGTGTCATCATGCACGGGAGTGCCGTCACTTTTTGCGAACCATACGGGCCGCGAGAACTAGTAAGTCTTGGCCAATCTGAGTGGTTTATGATGGTCTCCCTTTTTGAATATCCCACCTGGTGGTAAAAGTTCATTCATCTTACATTCCTCGCCGACAGTTTCATAGATCTGCTTCCTTTCCTTGGTCCTGAACACATTTTTATCCCCCCCCCCCCCAAATAGTAAACATTGCTTTTCCAACTTTGTGATCGAAATGTTTCCTTTAAATCTTACCGCCTTCTTCCACCTTCTTTGTAAAATTTCTTTGTTCTCCTGCTTTTAAACTCTGAA
Source organism: Thamnophis sirtalis (assembly GCF_001077635.1). The sequence goes on along the minus strand of NW_013659129.1, from coordinate 74,892 downwards.
GAGTCTTGCCAGGGAAAGTACAGGTAGTCCTCGACTTACGCCCACCACTGAGCCCAATATTCCTGTCGCTAAGTGAGTCGTTGAGTGAGTTTTGCCCCGTTTTACCATTTTTCTTGCCGGAGTTGTTAAGTAATTCAGCACTGTTGTTAAGTTTGCTTTATTGCTTTATGCGCGCAGTGCTTTATGTGGCGCAGTGGTTAAATGCAGCACTGCAGGCTACTGCTAGATCAGCAGNTTATGTGTTTAAAATAATTTTTAAAAAATCTGTCTGACACGCTGTCCATTACACTCCCAAACTCCTTTTACAGTTAGCAGGAACGCCTTCGCTTGGCTAAGACACTGAGCTTGTCGATCAGAAAGGTTGGCAGTTCGGCAGTTCGAATCTACGTGAGCAGGGGGTTGGACTAGATGACCTCCAAGATTCCTTCCAACTCTATTACTCTTTACTGAGTTTGTCTCCTAGTTGTATCATGGCCATCAAGTTAATCCTTTAATTTCAACCAAACCAAGTGTAAATATGTTGTCTAAACCAGGGAGTTCCAACCTTGACGACTTTAAGACTTGTGTGCTTCCTTAATTCCCCAGCCAGCTTTGCTTTGCTGGCTGAGGGATTATGGGAGTTGAACTCCATAAATTTTCAACCAAAATGGGCCAATATGGAAGGTGGACGATTGTAAAACTAGAAGAAGCTTGGAAATTTTCTGGAAGATAATTGACATGACAAGACCCTTTAGGACAGAAATCTAACTATTTCTGGAAATGTAGCTGCAAAGCCATGTGTATTTTTGCTTTAGCCTTAGGAAAGCTTTAACAATTAGGCAAAACACACAAAATCGTGTGACATAATTGTTAAGAGGTTGGATGGATTGCTAGCGTTCAGTTGCCCATCAACCATGGAACCACCTGGGTTGACTTCAGGCCAACCATCCTTTCTTCTCTTCAACCTTCCTCCCAAGGCTTGTGTTGGGGGTGAAATTGGAATTCTATATATGCCACATAATCTGTAATATTTTAAAAAAAGAACCTGGATATAGATAGTTAAGAAAGTACTGTTCACTTCTCTTAACTCTTAACAGGATAGTTTGCCATGTCTTAGATAGGACAGGGAAAAGTTTTGTGGGGTTTAATGTTTTCAACCACAACACCACTGAGGCCCATAGACAATGATCGGTTCCTTAACTATGGATTCAATAGCAATAGCAATAGCAGTTAAACTTATATACCGCTTCATAGGGCTTTCAGCCCTCTCTAAGC
>NW_013659129.1:4498-19864 GCF_001077635.1 Thamnophis sirtalis | reverse complement strand
ACAATATCGGTTGCCTCAATGTGCAAACATTGCTACAAACAGGGAAGCAGGCCCTTCTCGCTAAAAGTATTTAAAATCATATAATAGCGACTGGCTGCACCACCTGACAACCCTAGCACAGGACCGAAAACAGTGGCGTCAAATTTCCATGGAAGTCGCCTATACCCACGATGGGTGAAGAGGCGTCAAGTACAAGTACATCCTTGCCTACTGAAATATAATGGGTTATTGCCAATAATTCTCTGACTCCTGTAGTTGAATTTAGGGAGTGAAATCGTAATCTTATGGTTTATGGTACACTACCTGACATCCACCCAAGTGAAACAGCATTTATTCAACATTTTATTAATTAGTTCAGAATTTGGAATCTCTGAGATGTGGAAGGTAAACTATACAGATCATAGATTAATTATTGTATTGTGCCTAACAGAGTAATTGCTTGACTGTCTTAAGCAATAGGCATAAGAAACATCTAGAAGAGCATAACAATGTAATGTAGAGTTGGTCTCTCTAGTAGGTTCCTGACATCTCTGTAACAATAATACAGCATGCAATGTTTTCATACAGCTCAGGAATTTTAGCTCTGGATCTTTTAATTCTGATGGATTAGTTGGCAATAACACTTCTTAATTTTGCAAAATTAGAAGGGCTAGTTTAATAACTTACGTTCAAACACTGTAGTTTCTTGTTGAATCTCATTGATGAAATGGGCTGGATATCAGCCTGGCTGACTTCGTTTTCTTTTTATAAAAATTGGACCAATTCATGGAAATCATGGAGATCAAGGACGATTAGATTAGACTGGCTCTGAAGACCATGAAGATACTGGTGGGCTTCTTTGTGCAGTTAGTTAATCACTGAGAACAGACTGGTAGACAAGATTTCACCAGAGCTTCAAACTGGTGGGCACTGCTTAAATTCTTAACATACTTTAATTTCACATCTCACTTTCTGGCAGAAAGTTGCTAGCTGCAATTTTTCAACAACCCAGATCCACCTTGAACCAGAGGGCAGTGTAGATGAAATAATTTACAAAACGCTTCTAAAAATGTTTCCGCACTTTCTGAATTCCATCCAACTTTCATTGATTTCACTTAAACAACTTTAAGAATGCTTTCTTAAATTGTTAAACTGATTTTCCTCTAGTTTTTCTTGCGAAAGTCAATATTACTTCAAGAAAATGAAATAAGTTGAAAACAAAGATCAAAGTCTTCAATGTATAACACTTTCATTAAGCAAGCGTTCAGTTTCCTCCAAAATAAGACCCAACTGGAAAATAAGTCCTAGTGTGATTTTTTTCAGGATGCTTGTAATATAAGCCCTATCCCCAAAATAAGCCCTTGGTTAAGATTATCAGCCAAACAGACAAATTTAGTACTGTATTTCCCCCAAAATAAGACCTAACTGGAAAATAAATAACAATGAATATAAAACCTGGCCTTATTTTTTGGGGGAAAACAGATAGTTCCGTAACATTTGCTAAAACAGATTTTCTGAAGGTTCTGGATATCACTAAGTATTTTTTTAAGAGATGAAAATATATGCAACCAATTCTCAGCCATTTAGACTAATCAAAAAACCCCAACTAAAATATTCATTCTATAAAACATCTAGGTTTTACAGAAAATCTTCAAACACACGATCTATTTCCAGTTACATGCATCTTACATTCATTTCTCAAACAGTAGGATATTCTGGAAACTTATGGCTAAGGTGATGCCATTTTAATTTGCGATGAAGGAAGAAGATTTAACATAAAATATAATCATGAAATTCTAAGGGCCCAACCCTTATGCCTGACAACACTGATTGAAAATAAAACAACTATGTAAATTTTGGCAACTTTTGGTTTATTTTAAGACCACCGTCGTGGCTCCATATTCCAAAGGATAATCATAAATACAATAAAAGGAAGATATTTAAATACAAATATTAGTCAATTTATACACCCTCTTCCCATATGTAAATACTAAAGACTGCTTAAATATCAAGCTACAGGTAGTCCTTGATTTACAACAGTTCATTTAGTGACTTTCAAAGTTGCAACGGTACTGAAAAAAATGACTCCTGGCCATTTTTCACAATTACGACCTTTGTCAAAAGGATCAAAATTCAGACTCTTGGCAACTGACTCATATTTACGACAGTTGCAAGGTTCCAGGGACATAGGATCACCTTTTGGGACCTCCTGACAAGCAAAGTCAATGGGCAAGCCAGATTTACTTAACAATCATGTTTGTAACTTAACAACTGCAGTGATTCGCTTAACAATTGTGGAAAGAAAGGTCATAAAATGGGGCAAAACTCACTTAAGACATGTTTCCCTTATAACAGAAACGTTGGGCTCAATTGTCATAAATTGAGGACTACCTGTACATGCCAACCTTGAGAATGAAGGCTAAAACTATTATAGGATTTCTTAAAATACCAGGAACAAATGGCTCATCTCCTCTTGCATCATCTTTGATTTCTCTTAGGTGACCTAAGCTTTCTCAATATGATCCCCCATTAAATATTTCATAAGGTAAAAGTAAAGGTTCCCCCCTGCACATACAGTATGTGCTAGTCGTTCCTGAATCTAGGGGGGGGGGGGTGTGTGCTCATCTCCATTTCAAAACCCAAAACTTGTCAGTGGTCATGTGGCTGGCATGACAAACACCGAAGGTGCACAGAGCACTGTTACCTTCACACCAAAGGTGGTTCCTATTTTTCTACTTGCATTTTTACATGCTTTCGAACAGCTAGGTGGGCAGAATCTTGGACCAGGAATGTGGGCTCACTCCATTATGCGGCACTAGGGATTCGAACTGCCGAACTGCCGACCTTTCTGATTGACAAGCTCAGCCTTTTAGCCACTGAGCCACCATGTCCCTCTAAAATATGTTATGATTGATGCTAGTCATTCCGACTCTAGGGGGCGGTGCTCATCTCTGTTTCAAAGCCAAAGAGCAAATGCTGTCCGAAGATGTCTCCATGGTCCTGTGGCCGTTATGATGAAACACTAAAGACGCCCATAACGCTGTCACCTTCCCACCAAAGACGGTTCCTATTTTTCTACTTGCATTTCTACAAGCTTTCGAACTGCTAGGTTGGCAGAAACTGGGACAAGTAACAGGAGCTCACTCCGTTTCACGGCGCTAGGGATTCGAACTGCTGACCTTNTCTTTTAAATAGCAGAGAATAACTATACTTCCAGAAAGCCACATCAATTTTAACAGCATTGGTACAAGTAACCAATTTCGTTGTATTTAAGTACAATGACAATAAAGATTATACTTATAAAAGTATAGTCTGAAATGTAACACCATAAACAGTGTATATGTTTGTAATTTTTTGCTTTATGATTCCCCTACAGTATTCTGCATGAACAGAAACCGTACATCAATTGGGGGGGGATTATTTTGTATATTAACTTCATTTATTGTAGATTATTTAATACAGGTAGTCCTCAACTTACCTCCAACACTTCATTTAGTGATCATTCAAAGTTACAACATCACTGAAAAAAGTAAGCTAAGACCATTTTTCACACTTAGAATCATTGGAGCATCCCATAGTCACATGATCAAAATTCAGATGTTTGGCTACTGACTCATTTATGGCTACTACAATGCCCAGGGGTCATGTGATCACATTTTGCGACCTTATGACAAGCAAAGTCAATGGAGAAACCAGTTTCATATAACAACCATGTTACTAATTTACCAACTGTTGTGATTCACTTAACAACTGTGGCAAGAAAAGTCATAAAATGGGTCAAAAGTCATTTAACAAATGTTTCACTTAGCAACAGAAATTTTGGATTCAATTGTGGTCGTAAGCTGAGGACTACCTGTACATAATACCATCAAATTCCACAGGAACTCATGGTAGTGCACATTACAAACTAAAATAATTGTAAAATACAATAATATAAACTGCAATGTTTCTTTAAAATGTTAATTTAACAGTTATAAGAGATGTACCAATGAAGATATTAAATATTCTTTGAACAGTTCAGATTTTAATTAAGTTTTTTTCTAAGGTGTGGAGTGATGGATATGAATTTTTGGTGGAAGACTCTTCTTTAGGGTAGGTTCCAATGCTGATAAACCAATGATATGAGGATGGTGAATTGTAGATACAATATATTAATGGTATGAAATGATTATACACACCTACAGAATTTCATCATCTGTACCAAGTAAATTGAATAGGAATTTAGGTCTATATATACAGCTCTTCAGGAATGCTTTTTTTTTTCCACTGTGCATGATGGAAATAATTTATACATACAGTTGTTGGCTCTTTTGTTTTTTTTCATACATATACACTCTTCTGAAAATAATGAATAGTTGTGACTTTTTCATGGGTGATCGAAGATGGGCTGCCTCACAGTTTACAATGCCGCCTGTACTGAAAGGACTTGCGGTTACGTCAGGGTTTAATAAGCGTGCATTATCTTTATCCACCTATACCAGTTCCAGTTCCAGCTGCTGGGTAGACTAATACGCGTTACCTCAGAGAAAAGGGCCACAGATCTGATCACATTAACACCCCCCCCCAATATTTATCGATTCTGTCGGGGGGGGAGGTTCGTGCGTGCGCAAGTCATATGAGGAGAACAAGTCATTCGTACATATAGTACAGTAACTTCTACGTTTCTCTCCGTCTCTCCCGCTCACCTTCCTCCTCGGCAGATTCCCGCCTTTTCCCTTCCATCACGCTGACGAGCGCCTGCTCTAATTTGCGGAGGAAGAGCCGTTGGGCGGGGAGCGGGGGGGAGCCGCGGGTGCCTCGAGCTGAGACGGAGCTTGGAGAGCACGCGCTGGTTCCTGGTCAGATGACCTGGTCTCCGAGAGTACAAACACCACCCATCCACACCGAGCGCTTCGCCGGTGGCTGGGCGCGCTTGGTTTGCAGGGCAGCGGTGGGTTTTGGAAATGCACGGTCTTATTCTACACGGTCCAGTTCCAGATTCGTGCTCATCCTCTCAGGAGATGAGAGGACTTAAATAATGGGCCAGGTCGTTGCGACCTTTTCACTTTGCGAAGAGAAAATGGAGGGGAAGACGAAGTGCTGCTTTTCTGAGCAAAAGACAAAACATTATCTCCAACGGGGATAATAGGTAAAAAGGGCTGCTGTGCACATGAGACCGTACACCCAAATTCATATCAACCATAAATCAAACTAGGAGATCCTGCGAACACCCGGAGATTGACAGCCATTAACCACCGGCAGGCAAGCGCATTGTCCTTGATAGCTTGCTTACTGGTCTTTACTGTACTTAAAAACCTGTAGGTTGGTGGGTTTCTTATTCTTCAGTCAGACCACTCTAACATATACCTTGCTTTTTAATTATTCTGCACAATAATAAGTACAGCCTTCTACACTTAGGAAGTTAAATCCTCAAGAAAGAAAGTTATGCAACTTGCACTTAATATTCTACAAAAGGAAATATAAAGACTGTACGGTTGTGGTATTTGTCTTTTTTCCCTTTTAAGGGAATGAATACCTTTGTTATACATACTAACATTGCAGACACCGTGTAACCTCTTTTCCCCCAGTGAAATGTCTAAGACAGGTGAGAAGAATGGGACCACTGGAACCAGTGGTGGGTTTCAAATTTTTTTAGAACCTCTTCTGTAGGTGTGTGGTAGTAGCTTGCCGGCCATGTGCTTTGTGGTAGTAGCTTGCCGGCCATGTGACTGGGTGGGAGTGGCTTGCCAGCCATGTGACTGGGTGGGAGTGGCCAACTTGTAAAATGTGGTGAAACTCACTTAACANGGTGGGTGAAATGAGGACCCGGATTGTTGTTGGGGGCAATATGCTGACTCTGTAAACCGCTTAGAGAGGGCTGAAAGCCCTATGAAGCGGTATATTAAGTCTAACTGCTATTGCTATTGGTCTTCATCTGAACCCCCTCTCCCTTGTTCTACCTCTCCCCTGCTCTGCCCAGCCTGACTTTGCCCTTCCCTAGTGTCCTCCACAGCCAACGGAGCCACTCTCCCGCTCTGTCAACTGTCCGTCTCCCCTCCTCGGATTCAGACTGACAGGAGCATGACACTTGGCTTGGAACAAGGTGGAGAGATTTCTGATCCTGTCCCTCCATTATGTCAAGCAGAAAAAAATTTACATTTACAGATTTTGGAAGGGGCTTCGTTCTCTCGCTGGATTTCTGAAACTGGGATTTGGATGAGCGCCTGGTGCCGAGATTGGCACCCACCATCTATCCCTGGGTGCAACCTTGGAGGAGACGGAGCCGCATAAATGAAGGGAGCCAGTCTGTGCCTGCTAGGAATACATTTTATTTTCCAAGGACGTGAACTTATCTTTCATCAGTATAAGTGTGACTCGAGTACAATGCTTTGCTAGAAAACAAATTAGTAAAATAGCAGATTATTCTGTGGAAAAGGCTATTATTAAACTGAATAGAAAACAGGCAAGGGGGGATGAGCAAGAAAATGCCACAAAGTTACTTCATTCTTAAGACACAAAAATAGGCTCCAGTCTCAGCGATGTTACGACACCAAGCAAGGCAGAGCGCGTCCGGAAAGCCTCGGGGGGGCAAGGCGGAGGAAGCGGTCACAAGGGCCCCCTGCACTGAAACGGGCTCTGCTCCGCTGGCCGGCCGGCCGGAAAGCCACCAGCACCAGAGCAAAAGCGGACTTGGAGAGTGAGCAGAGCATGTTGCCTTCACATCAGAAGCCGGAGGGGGGAGGGAGGAACTTCAACGTTTAACCGAGGGGCTCCCACAGGGGAAAGCCTCCCCTCCTTCACATGCGCGGGATGCTCCCCGGCTCGGCTGCTTTTTTTTTTGCACACACAGAATGAGCATCTTCTGCTTGCTAAATTCCAGTTATGAACTCAAAAACAGTCAAGCTATAGTGTTATCTGTCCTCTTTTTTTTTTGAAACGAGAAAGACCAAACGAAAAAAAAAGCACAGGGTAGAATCTGGTAATATTCCAGGATTAATAAAGGGAAGATGCGTAAAGACCAGAGCCTTCCCTTTTGGGGTGGGGAGGGGGTCTTCAGGGGTCACTCTTCTTCTTGCTCTTCTTGAGGAAGGACGGGGTTCGGAACTTCTTCTTCTTTTTGGAGGGGGACTTCCCCGGAGACTCCTCGCTGCCGGCTTCGGCCGCTGCCCCCTCCTCGGCCAGGGGGGAAGGGGGAGGCTCTCCGCTCGAGGAAGGGCAGGGCTGGGGGCTCTCGGGAGGACCCTCCTTCTGGGGGACGGCAAGGTCGGGGTCGTCCTCCTCCGTCCCAAAGACTTCTTCGGAAGGCTGGTCGGGAGTGGTGACGTCTGGGAGGCTTGGCTGGGAGGGGGCCGTTTCGCTGCTGCAGTCGCCGCCTTCGTGGCCTGTCTGGACAGGAGGGCGTTCTGGGGAACAAGCGACAGGAGAGACAGGTGAAGAGGGGGCTTCCTTGCACCCACTTTCCTCAACTGGCCTCTGAGGGGACGGGGGGTTGCTCCTGGGGATCCCATCCCATCCCCGTGGCCCGAGAGAGAAACCGGCCAGGTTCTCCCTGGGAAGATTCACAAGTAATTTTGAGCCTTCTCCAATCACAGGGGACTCGGTTTGCAAGACAAGGTTTGAAGTACCCATGTGGTCGACGACAATTCGCCGCGGCCAACTCGCTGCGGGACAAGAGTCCCATCAATATTAACGAAATAGTGGAATGGAACAATTGAAGACCTCTATCTAAGGGGATCCCCAGACTGTGGGGTTCACAAGCATAGGGTGACATCGGCCTTCAGCCTCCCCCAGAGCTGATTCCAGATTTGAGGGAAGAGCTCCAGCACACAAGGCCCGAGAGGATGCTGCAGGTGCTCCCAACCTCAATTTTTCTTGAGGGACATGAGGGCCTTTTTCCAAACGTCCGGAACAATCCTGGACAGTCACCAACTGCCATCCCCGTTTTTTGGTGGATTAGGTGAATGGCAAAGTTGTGGCCAGAGTTTAGTTCTTTCAGGGGCTTATGGAAACCCTCCCCCCCCGCCGAATCAGCAACAGTGGTGGAAACAGGTAGGCCTTTTTCATACAGGTGTGCGCACCTCTCTTTCTTTACCTCTGTTCTTATAAACCAGAGATGGGCAACAATGGCCCCTTCGACTCCCAGAATTCGTGAGCCAGCCACGGGAAGTCTGGGAGTTCCAGAACTGGAATTCCCAAAGAACTCGGGGAGTTGGAAGTTTGGGGGGGTCATAGTTGCCCCCCACCTGTGTTAAAAAGGAACGCAGGGACTCCCAACAGATAGCTTGGTTGCCAGCCAAGCAAACATGAGCTAATTTTGGTATCTGAAAGGCTAATAATGCAAAGCTGCATGCGTGGCATCAAAACTCAGACCAATGAGAGGTCCCAGAGCCCTCAGGGAGCCGAGAAGGGGAAACACCCACACACCGAGCATGGGAGGGGGAGAAGCATCCTTCGGCCTGGCCACTCTTGATGTGCAAAGGGGGCCACTCTTGATGTGCAAAGGGGGAAGAGTTCCCAGCTCTGCAGGGAACCTTTGGCCATTCTGCTAGATGAAGTGAGGAAAAATGAAGGGTTGGGACACCTGAGCATCTCCCGACAACCAAGTCAGGTGGGGAGGGGATCATTTCCCCTCAGCCAGATACCTGAGCGGTTACAAGGAGGAGCAACGGACCAGCTTGTGACGCTGTTCCATTGGAAGAAATCAATTAAGTTTATACTGGTCATTCTGTTAAGACATTTCCTGGTTCGCCTGCCAGGAAAAAGTTCTTTTACCATCTGGTGATTTTAAGAGGAAGGACGTGTTCAGAAAAATAAATAAAAAATAAAGAAGGCATAGCACATTCTGGAAAGATTCCAGGTTATGCTCATTTCTAAGTAAAGGTAAAGGTTCCCCTCGCACATATGTGCTAGCTGTTCCTGACTCTAGGGGGCGGTGCACATCTCCGTTTCAAAGCCGAAGAGCCAGCGCTGTCCGAAGACGTCTCCGTGGTCATGTGACCAGCATGACTCAACGCCGAAGGCGCACGGAACGCTGTTCCCTTCCCACCAAAGGTGGTTCCTATTTTTCTCCTTGCATTTTTTTAACGTGCTTTCGAACTGCTAGGTTGGCAGAAGCTGGGACAAGTCACGGGAGCTCACTCCATTACGTGGCACTAGGGATTCAAACCGCAGAACTTAGCCAATTTAAAACATGAGTGAATCGGGAGATGGGAAGATCTAGCCAGATCATTCTCTTTATATTTTTCTAAGCAAAAGTTGGGGGTCTCAGAATTGTTGCTGGTTTTTTTTTTAACTGTTCTGCGTTCCCTCCTTTACCTTTTTTATTTATTTGTATTCAAACAATTCTGCGCATTTCGTTTCAAGTTTAGAATTTGTTAGCACAGGGGTCATAACGACTTCGAACTCGGCAAATCAAAAACTGTTAGAAGTTTAAAACAAAACAAAAAAAAACTTTTGTTAGGTAATTTAAAAGCAGAGTGGAAGGATAAAAGCCATTTGGCAAATTAAAAGGTCAATTAGCTGCTGAAAATACGTCACAAGTCTTCTTTTTAACTCCTTTCCTACTTTCAAATTTTTTTTTTTAGTGCTCCGGACAGAAAAACAGTCCTTTCCTAATTAAGATTTAAAACGCCTGCTGGCAAGGCTATGGAGAACATCGAAAAGTTAACTTCATAAACCATCATCTGGTTTATTAGATTATATCTGAAGGGATGCTCTCTTTCTAAGTGGAGAGCCTGAAGAAGAAAAACTGAGACCGAATAAATCGAGCAGGACTAATGTGCATTCTTCAAAACTTACATGAAATATGTAGCCATCCCGATAAGATTTACCGTATTTTTCAGAGTATAAGACGCTCCGAGGTATAAGGCACACTTAGCTTTTGGGGAGGAAAACGGGTTATTTCAGTTTAGCCTAATTAGCACAAGGGGGGGTCTGACTCTCTCTCCCAGCAATTTGCCTCCTTGCAGCAAACAGCCCGTTTCCGTTTCAGTACAGCCTGACTAGCACAAGCAACTGATTGTTTAGTTAAATCGGCCTACCAACAATCAGCTGTTTCAGGCTGCAGAGATCGCTCCTGCCTATTGCTGCCTCCGCACGCCCCATTTTCGGCCTCTGCATCCCATTATCAACCTCCGCCTGCTCCATTTTTCCACCCATTCTAGGCGGCGGGGATCGGAATGGGTGCAAAATGGGGAGAACAGAGGCTGAAAATGGAATGCGGAAGCCGAAAATGGGGTGTGCGGAGGCGGCAATAGGCAATCGCTGCAGCCTGAAACAGCTGATCCTTGGGAGACCAATCCAACCGACAATCAGCTGCTTGCGCCAATCAGGCTGTGCTGAAACTGAAACAGGCTGTTTGCTGAAGGAGGCAAATTGCTGGGAGGAAGAGGCCAAAGGGAGAAGGCCGGCGGGTGGGCAGGGCTACATTTGATGTATAAGACACACCTAAATTTTCGCCCTCTTTTAGGGGGGAAAAGTGCATCTTATACTCTGAAAAATATGGTAAATATAGCAAAGGGATTGCGTGTTTCCATTTTATAGAAATTACGACGAGATTTGCCCCCGTACACATACAGATAGTACTCAAAGTTACAATGGTCATATGTTGAGGACCAGAGAAAGGCAGGTAACTGGTTTCTTTACTCAAAGCATCATTTGAGATGGGCCTGATGCCCAGAAGGAAGGTTGGCCACTCGGAGAAATAGGAGCGTTGTGATGAACACAATATGCCTATTTACTGTGTTGGTATTTCTCTCCTAAGAGAAATTTCCAAGGTTCAGTGATTATTGTTATGTGGCAANACTTGTGGACTTCAACTCCCAGAATTCCTCAGCTAGTCATGCTCGCCACTTTTAACTTGGGCCACTTTGTGAACTTCAAGTCCCAGAATCCCCCAGCCAGCATGGGAATTCTGGGAGCTGAAGTCCAAAAGTCTTAAAGTGGCACAACTTTGGAGACCCTTCCTTCATCTAGGTGAATCCTATCATGCACCCTGCCAGAGAGATGGGAAGAGACTAATTTTTTTTTTTTTAAAAGGAGAACCAGAGTCTTAAGAGGTGCCTAGAGGCGAGAATTTAGCACCGGATGCGAAGAGTGGCAAACGGAGCGTTGAAGGGAGAGGAAAAAGATGAAGGCCTAGACTGCCAGTCTTCCTAAATTCTGAACGGGCAACTTGCAACAGACAATGCGTAACCTTAAGGTTGCAGAACATCTGTGCAATGAGCCCCAGGAACATCATGCCAGGGGCTCTGAAGCACATTCTTAACGCAGCTCGACAGGCAGATGTTTTTAATATCAAGAGCTCCAGGGAAAAGGTGCCACTGCCCAACCATGCCACGGGGGCCACCTACAACTGGTGTGAGATATTGTGGAGAACGTCTTGCAATCGGTTCTCGCAAACTCCCATCTTTTAGCAGCCTTTGAAGTCTGCTCCAAAGCGAAGGGAGGGAATTGCCAACAATTGGCGGTGTGATTTCAGCATGGGGGGAGGGGGGAACACATGAAAACGACGGCACAAAACGCTAAAAGCAGCACGAAGAAGACCTCATTTCCATCCAACAAAACCAAGCAAGACTCACATATACACACAAACCCTACAAAAGGGGGGCAGAGAGAAAAATCCCAGCCATGCCCACCTGGGCAACCTGTATTTTTTTTGTGCTGTGTCTCGACCGCCGTGGCCCTTATCCTCCCCTAAATGTTAGCCCTAACTCTTGACCTGCAAAAGGTAACCTGCTCCTGTGTGCAGCCATTATTTTAACTTAAGAGTTCATTTTTGTTGTTGTTAAAAAAAAAAAACACACAATCCGGCATCTAAAGAACCTGTTCTGTCTGCAGAGATAAATGTCATCAGGACTCACTGTTAACGGCTGGCAAAGATCAAGATGCTTCACCTTAAACCGAACACGATTTCACACAAAAATTTAAAAATATATATATTAAAACTCGCCCATTTTGCGAGAGGAGGGGGAAGGGAAGGAATTCCTCCGCCCAACTGAAAGGACAGAGAATACGCTCCAACGACAAAAGAAATCTCAAAGGTCACCTATATTCCAGTTTTGAAATGGAATTGTGGTCATCCACAAACAAGAAGCGCTTGCAAACCAGGCCTTGGAAGCAGTGGTGGGATTCAAATAATTTAACAACCATTTTCTCTGCCCTAACGACCAGCTGGGTAGGCATGGCTCGGTGGCCATGTGACCCTGTGGGCATGGCCAACTCAGCGCTGCTCAGGTTGATGGGCGCTTCGCCTTAGCTGTNGGAAGGAAGAGGGAAGCTTTGAGTTCTTTTTTTGATGTTTTCATTGTTTTCATTAAAAACCGGAAATCCACTTTAAAACAACATCAACAACCCACCAGACACTTGTATAATTGGAAGTTTCGTGCGCTGCTGCTCCATTTTGTCAGAAAGCTCTTAGCTTGTCTATTTTAAAGCTTTTCGCCCTCCAAAAGCACTTCAGCCCCGAGGACGGGTTTGCCACAACCACCATCGGTGGTGTGTGTGTGCGTGTGTGTGCATGTGTGTACGTGCGCAAAAAGCAAGCAAACCGAGCCGGGCGGATTTCTTTTCAGTAGAGAATTTATTTTGATAAACTTGCTCAATAACAAAAATACAAGTGAGGAAAATCATGTCCGTTTTATACAGTCTGTATTAACAATTTGTTGGGACGTTAAACCGCAAAAAAGAAAAGAAAACAAACAAAAGGTATGCACCCCACTCCCCTCCCACCCCCCCAACTGATTAGAAAACAATTGTGTTGGAGTTGCAGGATGGGAAGCAGTGGAAGGCGGAGGGAGGAGGGACCCCTGCAAAGCCCACCTGTTTTGAAATCACCCAGGGAAGCAAATCTCTCTGTGAAATGCCATTTTCCTTCAGGTTTTGGGTCCTTCACGATGTTTTCATACTTCTAACAAACAACACACAGAACAGCAGCTGACGGGTGGGGAAAAGTTTCGACTTTCTCCAAAATGCCCCCAAGAAAGTGAAATTTGCAACAAAAAGGCCTAGAGGAGACTTAATTTATATTGGATGCACGTCAGCGTGGCTCAATTGGTCAAATAAGGCAAAAAAAAAATGGCTTTCTGAAATCTTGGAACTACAACACCCGTCACCTGGTCCAGCCGGCCAAACTTTTGTTTAAGGATGGTGGAAGCTTCATATCAATTCTCCAGAACAGGGGTCGGCAACCTTAAGCCCTCAAAGAGCCACAAAGGTCCTAACTGGAAGCCCCCGTTCAATTCTGGTTCGGTTCCCCCACCATAGAGTCTNCCCCCCCCCCGCTTTTTCCCCCATAGCCTTGAAGCCAACGGCAAGCTGGCTTCTTCCCACTCATCGTCCAAAGCTTAGGTTCTCCAAGATGTGGGACTCACCGGGCGTCTGCCATGCTCTTGCACACCTCTTCCATGTGCAGCTGATGCTCCTCGGGCCTTTGGGTCTAGCAGTCTCTGGTTGGGCCTCTGTTTTCTATCTCCAATAGCAACGGAAGCAACCATTCTCACCAGGGAGGGAGGGAGGAAGGGAGGGAGAAGTGCAAAGGCGGTAGGAGAAATGAAAGGGATGAAAAGGAGGGAAGGATAGGGAGAAGAAAAGGAGGGAAGGGAAAGGAAAGGAAGGAGGGAGGGGAGGAGAACGAGGTGGAAGAGGTGAAGGAGAAAGGGAAGGGAAAGGAAGGAGGGAGGAAGGAGAAAGGTGCAAAAGGGGAAGGAGAAATGAAAGGGATGAAAAGAAGGGAAAGGAAAGGAAAGGAAGGAGGGAGGGGAGGAGAACAAGATGAAGGAGAAAGGGAAGAGGGGGAAAGGAAGGAGGGAGGGAGGAAGGAGAAAGAGGTGGAACAGGGGTAGGAGAAAGGAACGGAAAGAATGAAGAGGAAAGGATAGGGAGAAGGAGGGAAGGGAAAGGAAGGAAAGATGGAGAAAGAGATGGAAGAGGTGAAGGAGAAAGGGAAGGAGGGAGGAAGGAGAAAGGTGCAAAAGGGGAAGGAGAAATGAAAGGGATGAAAAGAAGGGAAGGGAAAGGAAAGAGGGAGGGAGGAGAAAGAGATGGAAGAGGGATAGGAGAAAGGGAAAGGAGGGGAAAGGAAGGAGGGAGGGAGGAGAAAGAGGTGGAACAGGGGTAGGAGAAAGGAACGGAAAGGATGAAGAGAGAACGATAGGGAGAAGGAGGGAAGGGAAAGGAAGGAAAGATGGAGGAGAAAGAGGTGGAAGAGGGGAAGGAGAAAGGGAAGGGAAAGGAGGAAGAAAGGAAGGAAGGAGAAAGGTGGAAGAGGAGAAGGAGAAAGGGGAAAAAAAACAAAGGAAAGGAAGGCTGGGCAAGGATTGGCCCACTGAAAAAGCTCCAGGAAATATTTTCATAAATTGTAAACAGAGCGTGGGAAATCCTTTTTTCTGCCCTCCCTGCAGGACGTAATACTTTGCGTACAGTATTAGTACTGATTTTCTTTTTAAAGGAAGTCCATGCCAAGCAAGAGTTTGAAACCTCTGGCAGTGTTTGAAATTAGGACACACGGTGACACAAGGGCCATCTTTTGTGCAAAATGAGGAGGGGGGTGTCACAGGGCCTGGGGTAAAGAACTCACATATGTGTCCCTTTGCTTTGAAACGTGTGTTTTGTCGAAGAGAATGAAGACCATCTTCCAGGTATCTGCTTCAGGTTGTCGTGGCCTCATGAAGGATGACTGTGCAATCAAAAAGGGGATGGCGTGACCTCAGAACATGTTGACTGTCATAAACACCAGTTGGCTGGTAAAGGGCCTGAATTTTGATGATGTGATTGTGGGGATATGGCAATGATCAGAGAAAGTCTGTGAAAAATGGTGGCAACTGATGGCTATCCATCCATCCATCCATCCATCCATCTATCCCTACATCCATCCATCCATCTTTATATACATCCATCTATCCCTACATCCATCCATCCATCTCTACATCCATCCCTACATCCATCTCTATATCCCTATATCCATCCATCCATCCCTATATCCATCCATCCAGCCCTACATCCATCCATCCCTATATCCATCCATCCCTACATCCATCCATCCATCTATCCCTACATCCATCTATCCCTATATCCATCCCTCCATCCATCCCTCCATCTCTATATACATCCATCTATCCCTACATCCATCCATCCATCCCTACATCCATCCCTACATCCCTATATCCATCCATCCATCTATCCCTATATCCATCCATCCAGCCCTACATCCATCCATCCCTATATCCATCCATCCCTACATCCATCCATCCATCTATCCCTACATCCATCTATCCCTATATCCATCCCTCCATCCATCCCTCCATCTCTATATACATCCATCTATCCCTACATCCATCCATCTATCCATCCCTACATCCATCTATCCATCCATCCATCCATCCATCCATCTATCCCTACATCCATCTATCC
>NW_013659128.1:294465-310689 GCF_001077635.1 Thamnophis sirtalis | reverse complement strand
ACAGTATAGGTGGTACCTTGCTCAATAATAGCAACTGTGAGATGGATTTTGGAGTCCTAGTGGACAACCATTTAAATATGAGCCAGCCGTGGGCAGCAGCTGCCAAAAAAGCCAACACAGTTCTAGGCTGCATCAACAGAGGGATAGAATCAAGATCATGTGAAGTGTTAATGCCACTTTATAATGCCTTGGTAAGGCCACACTTGGAATCGTGCATTCAGTTCTGGTTGCCATGATGTGGAAAAGATGTGGAGACTCTAGAAAGAGTGCAGAGAAGAGCAACCAAGAGGATTAGGGGACCAGAGGCTAAAACCTATAAAGAACAGTTGCAGGAACTGGGTATGTCTAGTTCAATGAAAAGAAGGACTAGGGGAGACATGATAGCAGTGTTCCAATATCTCAGGGGTTGCCCCAAAGAAGAGGGAGTCAAGCTATTCTCCGAAGCACCTAAAGGCAGGGCAAAAAGCAATGTGTGGAAACTAATCAAGAAGAGAAGCAACTTAGAACTAAGGAGAAATTTCCTGACAGAACAATTAACCAGTGGAACAACTTGCCTACAGAAGTTGTGAATTCTCCAACACTGGAAATTTTTAAGAAGATGTTGGATAACCATTTGTCTGAAGCGGTGTAGGATTCCCTGCCTAGGCAGGGGGTTGGACTAGAAGACCTCCAAGGTCCCTTCAAACTCTGTTATTCTCTTCTACTGATTTCCTCAGATCTGAGGAAACGTTCATTTCTACCTATGCCCAGTCCATAATATATAGGTAGGTATATTTCTAAATAAACAAAATTATTCTAAAATGCCAAGGAGCCTCTCGGGTGACCTTTGGAGCTTCTCCGTGGGAGAGATTCAAATTGATGTTAGTGCTTTAGTTTTTGATCTTCCACTTCTCAGAAAAATGAGACGTTTATGATATGGAGGCCAAGGTCTTACACAAAACCATATGCAATAAATATTAATAGTACTTCATCTGGTTTTTCATTGAAAGTTCCAATAAGCACTTCTCAGGTTACTTCAATATATAAGCAAGTACATAAAACTCTTCCAGATGAGGTCCAAAGTATGAAAAGCTAGGCTGAGAATTTGGGGTTATGCCTTAACTGTGTTTTCAAGTTCAGAATTTGAAATGTGGAAGGGAGGGAGGGTGGGAAGGAAGGGAGGGAGGGAAGAAGGAAGGAAGGTAGGAATGGAAGAAGGGATAGAAGAAAGGGAAGGGAAGGGAAGAAGGAAGGGAGGGAGGGAAGGGAGGGAGGGAAGAAGGAAGAAAGGTAGGAAGGGAAGAAGGGATAGAAGAAAGGGAAGGGAAGAAGGAAGGGAGGGATGGAGGGAGGGAGGGAAGGGAGTAAGTGAAGAAGGAAGGAAGGTAGGAAGGGAAGAAGGGATGGAGGAAAGGGAAGAGAAGAAGGAAGGGAGGGAGGAAGGGAGGGAGGAAGGAAGGAAGGAAGGAAGGAAAGGGAGTGAGGCAGGGGGAAGAAAAGGGAGCAAGGGCTGGGGAGGAAAAAGAAGGAAGGCAGTGAAGGGAGCAATGGAGGAAGGGAGGAAGGAAAGAAAAGGAATGGAGGGAAGGAGAGAGGGACAAAGTGAGGAAGAAAGGAAAAGGAAGGAAGGTTGCAAGGGATGAAATGAGTAAGGAAAGAAAAGGAAGGGAGGGAGGGAGAGAGGGAGGAAGGGAGTGAAGAAGGAAGGAAGTTAGGAAGGGAAGAAGGGATGGAGGAAAGGGAAGAGAAGAAGGAAGGGAGGGGGGGAAGGGAGGGAGGAAGGAAGGACAGAAGGAAGGAAAGGGAGTGAGGCATGGGGAAGAAAAGGAAGGAAGAAAGGGGAGGAAAGAATGAAGGAAGGGAAGGAAAGAAAATGAAGGAAGGGAAGAAAGAAGGAAGGAAAGGGAAGGGAGCAAGGGATGAAGTAAGGAAAGAAAAGGAAGGGAGGGAGGGTGGGAGAGAGGGAGGGGGAGGAAAAAGAAGGAAGGCAGTGAAGGGAGCAATGGAGGAAGGGAGGAAGGAAAGAAAAGGAAGGGAGGGAGGGAAAGAAGGACAAAGGGTGGAAGAAAGGAAAAGGAAGAAAGGGAGCAAGGGATGAAGTAAGGAAAGAAAAGGAAGGGAGGGAGGGAGGGAGGGATGGAGGGTGGGGTTGGTTGAGCCCATCTGCGATTTCCACTACTGGTTCAGGTAGACTGGTCTGAAATGGCTAAATGCCACGTCTGCTTGGAGGTGACCAGAGTTTTACAATATCTGTCATCCCCGCCATCAATTTGGAGAGCTTATCTCTGACCTGCGAGGAACCTATTTCTTGGTCATCCGAGATGCAGCTTCTTCTTCACTGTGTCTACAAGATGGCTTCGCTCTGAAGACTGCCAGACAATAGTTTGTCAGGTTGGATTTCCACAGAGCTCATCAGAGCCCTCTCTTTCCAGTCTGTCTCACCGTGACGCTTTCGGTTGAATCCCGAATAACAGGATCTGTTTAAAGGTCTGCAAAACTCATAGATGGTTAGGTACCAGGTAGATAGAAGGCCAAGCAACAGACCTTTCTGAACATTTTTTTTCAAAAGTTCTTCCGCTTGAAAAATTACTTTTACAATTTCCGGTTTTTTCCCCCTAGATCAAATCACAGAAAAGGGAGAAGCTAAAATTCAGTTCTATCACAACTGATATCGCTAAACAGGTTGCAGAATAGACTTCTGTTGGCTGTGAGGTCCACAAGATTTCTCCCATGCAGTGTTTTTTTTTTTTAAACTATCATGTGGAAAGAATGGCATTTGTTTGGAAAAAGAGGCGGCATAATTATGGTTTGATTTCCCACTCTCTGGATTATTAAGGGCAGTCACTCTTCTTTGTTATCTGTTCTTCTTTAGGTTCTCAAACTTTGTTAACACAGCTTGGGAGGAATTAAATTAATTAGAGGTTAATTCAGGGATGAGAAATTTACTAATTGGCATTGGAATTCAAGAAGAAAGGGGGGGGGATTGGACAATGACTGTTCCAATAACTGTGCACCATCCGAGTGAAAGGAACTTTCTGAATAACTTCTGTTAGATAACACTTTTATTCATTTGAATCTTGCAAAAAAAAATATCACCAGAGAAGCTTGGACCATCATTTTGAGGGAGAAAAAATTGACAAATGGTCGTGGTCTCTTCTACAGAACAATAACAAAATGAAATCCAATGGTGAAAAAAGTAAGGTTCTACATTTAGGCAAGAAAAACCAAATGCACAGACACAGTATAGGTGGTACCTTGCTCAACAGTAGTAACTGTGAGAGGGATCTTGGAGTCCTAGTGGACAACCATTTAAATAGGAGCCAGCCATGTGCAGCAGCTGCCTAAAAAGCCAACACAGTTCTAGGCTACTTAAACAGAGGGATTAGAATCAAGATCACGTGAAGTGTTAGTACCACTTTATAATGCCTTGGTAAAGCCACACTTGGAATCCTGCATTCAGTTTTGAAGCTTCTTCAGCTCCAGAAAACCTTCTTCAGCTCCAGAGGCTGACTCATTCTCATGATCTTGCAATGAGCCCATAAAATCATGGCAGGATGTGTGTGTTTGTGTGTGTGTGTGTCTGTGTGTGCGCGCACTGAAGAAGCTTCTAGGATGAGAAGTGAAACATCTTCCAAGAAAAACCGAAAAGTCCAGTTGCCTCTTAAAAAAGCACCATTGGGGAAAAAAAGAAAAGATGGAACCATCAAAATTCTGGAATTTTTCACCAAGAAAGATCTCTTCCAAGTCCAATCCAGGCTTCTCATCCTCAAACATGGGGCTTTTGTTCAGAATGTCTTCCGAACAAAATCAGATATAAGTAATGCCCTAGGAGGACCTTTCTGAGATACCCACTTAAGCTGCTTCCTCATAAAGAGAACATTCAAGGTAGGATAGCTGCTATCTAGTTTATAGCAATAGTAATAGCAATAGCAGTTAGACTTATATACCGCTTCATAGGGCTTTCAGCCCTCTCTAAGTGGTTGACAGAGTCAGCATATCGCCCCCACAGTCTGGGTCCTCATTTCACCCACCTCGGAAGGATGGAAGGCTGAGTCAACCTTGACCCGGTGAGATTTGAACCGCTGAACTGCAGATAACAGTCAGCTGAAGTGGCCTGCAGTACTGCACCCTAACCACTGCGCCACCTCAGCTCTTTATAAGGTCCACATTTGTTTTCTATAGCAAAATTTGGACCCTTGCTTCAACCGAAGCAGGACACAAACCTTTATTTAGAAAAGGCCAAATCCCCAGGTTTAAGATTGCTGGGACAAATGTTAAGAACCTCAGATATGCAGATGATGCCACTCTAATGCCAGAAAGTGAAGAGGAACTAAAGAGCCTCTGGATGTGGGCAAAGGAGGAGAGTGCAAAAGTGGGCTTGAAATTTAACATTAAGAAAACTAAGATCATGGCATCCATCCCTCTCAATTCCTGGCAAATAGATGGGGAAGAAANATGGAATGGAATAGAGTGGAATAGAATTGAAGAGAATAGAATAGAATAAGGAAAGAAGGAAGAAGAATAGAATAGAATAAAGGAAAGAAGGAAGGAGAAAATAGAATAGAATAGGATAGATATAATTATTTATTGGCCAAGTGTGATTGGACACACAAGGGATTTTTCCTTGGTG
The DNA here is from genome assembly GCF_001077635.1 of Thamnophis sirtalis. The sequence continues at coordinate 306,080 of NW_013659128.1, read as the reverse complement.
AAGATGCTCTCAGTGTACATAAAAAGACAAGATACATTCGTCAAGAATCATAAGGTACAACACTTAATGATAGTCATAGGGTACACATAAGCAATCAGGAAACAATCAATATCAATATAATTGTAAGGAAACAAGCAACAAAGTTTCAGTCCTGCAGTCATAAGTGAGAGAAGATGGATGATAGGAACGATGAGAAGACTAATAGTAATAGTAATGCAGCCTTGGTGAATGGTTTGACAGTGGTGAGGGAACTGTTTTTGTGTCTGGTTGTCTTGGTGTGCAGTGCTCTGTAGCATCATTTTGAGGGTAGGAGTTGAAACAATTTATGTCCAGGATGCGAAGGGTCGGCAAATATTTTCACGGCCCTCTTTTTGATTCATGCAATATACAGGTCCTCAATGGAAGGCAGGTTGCAGTTCTGATTTTTAAAGTTACGACTCAAATCCACTCTGGTTATATTAACACAATTCCCCCCCCCCATTAAGTCGTGAGCCAGTTCAGTGATGGCGAAAATACAGTCATTCTTTCTCTTTTAGAAAACAGCTCCGTGCAATGCCAAACGCATTTTCTACTATCGCTCTCCTTATTCAGAGGCTACTGTTGTAGAACAGGAAGGAAATGGATATTTTTTTTTCTTCCCAATCTCTAGTTGCCTGGAGACTGGATCCCTGAAGTACAAGATGTCTCTCCTATTCAAATTGAAACTCTAGGTGCATTGCTCATCTGTCATTTCTAGTTCATACATTTGTTGTGTGAATAACATTTCTCTTTTACAGATGCTATTCTTTTCAGCCTGATAAGCTGAATGCCGCACGGCTGCTTGAAATATCAAAGAGTGGTTAAGTAACCCAGTTTATCATGCCAAAGTCAATGCTGCATAGAAGTCACAAATTCACAGGGTTTTTTAAAAAAAAATTCAATACCCAGTAGAAAAATAAAAAAAAGACTTCTGTTATAAAACAGAAAGACAAATACTGTAAACCTGCTAAAGCAGAAAATACATAATGTGCCAGATGCTTTATTTCTGTATTCTTTAAACAAAAAGCCAGGTTTAGATATTCTTGAATCCTAAATTTGCCATGATGTTTTCTCCTATGCATAACTCAAGATGTATGTATGTATGTATGTATGTATGTATGTATGTANCCAAGCCACTTCCACCAAGCCACACCACGCCCACCAAGCCACGGCCACAGTAAAAAAAAATATTGAATCCCACCACTGATTCAAAATAACATTCTTTCTTCTGGGAACCAAGGACACTCTCACCAGCACCTGGAGGGATGAGGATGGGAGGCATCCGGGATGGGGAGAGACATCTGATTGGAGCATGTGATGGTTGTGAGTGATGGGGGGAAGAACTGGGTGGGGAAAACCCAAGGAACTACAAAGTTGGGTTTTCACCAGCTATGCCAATATGACATGCCTAGTAAATCTATAATTGGAGGAAACCTGCCTTGGAGTTCTGATTTCATCTGATTGAAACCTTGACACTTAGATTTATATACCAATTCACAGTGTTTTACAGCCCTCTCTAAGTGGTTTACAGAGTCAGCCTCTTGCCTCCAACAATCTGGGTCCTCATTTTACCCACCTCGGAAGGACGGAAGGCTGTGTCAACGTTGAGCCTGGTGAGATTTGAACTGCCAAATTGCAGCAACCTTCAGGCAGCAGTAGTAGCCTGCAGTACTGCACTCTAACCACTGGACCATTGAGCAAATATGTCATAGTTTTTTTTTCATAAATTCAAATCCAGAAGCACACACAGATAACTGATTCAGCTGGATTTATTAATCTGTTTATATACATAAGAATAGATCAATAAATGTACAATACCAACAGGTGGTTCTTCCAAGTAAACACAAGGAAGGAGAGTTACAGGCAAACACAAGCAGTTAGTTTCATTTCAGCAGATAAGACCAGACAGACTGCTAGTTTACTTGTCACATCAGCAGACTTCTTTCTTAAGTTTCTGTTTCAATTCTCTGCACAAATTCAGTTCTGTTTAAGCTCACATTGGCTGACTTAGTTGCTATGCCTATTCATTGGCTGACCTTTTTCCCATGTCTCCCCCAGTCATGAATATTCTAACAAACTATTATGGCATAAGCTGGACATGCTGGTTATTGCCACACAGGGTGCCATGTCAAAAAATCTTGGACAGCACCTAGGAAGTATGCACACGGATGGAATTTTCATCTGCCAATTGTAAAAAGGGTCACTGCTTGAATTTACAATATGCTCTGCCAACATATTATGACTTCTTAGGTTCTTGGGAAGCGTTTGATGTGGGCAAACACCAACATCGGCTGAAGAATTGGCAGCTATTGTATCACATTGTTGCAAACAGATAACAACCATAATATCAATGACATAGCTAAACCACAAAGACAGTGTGTAGTTTTAAATCTCTTTGTCTACTTTCCCTTTGCTGATTCATTCTGATTCAGTTCTGGGTATTAGAGTAATGAAATAATTTTACAGAATAATTGCTATGAATTTGGTTTAATCTGTAGCTGGTTTAAGAAAACACACATGAAAAACTTGCAGATTAATTAAAATAGTTTCATGCTACAGGAAACCAACTTTCCATGCACACAGACAAACTATCTTAGAATTAAAATAGGAAGATTACATTATGAAATCTGCTTCTAATGTTGAGAACCATCAAATAGAGAGCATTCAACAAAATGTTCAATAATCCCTCCTCCTCCTCCTCCTCCTCTTTCTCCTTCTCATTCTCCTTCATTCCTCCTTCCACCTTCTTCCTCCTCCTCCTCCTCTTCTCCTCCTCTTCCTCCCCTCCTCTCCTCCTCCTCCTCTTCTCCTTCTCCTCCTTCTTCCTTCCTCCTTCCTCCTCCTTCCTTCTTCCCCCTTCCTCCTTCTCCTCCTCCTTTCCCTCCTCCTTGTCCACCTCCTCATCCTCATCCTCTTTCTCCTCCTCCTTCTCCTCTTCTTCCTTCCTCCTCCTCCCTCCTCCTCATCCACTTTTCCTCCTGCTCCTCCTCTTCTCCTTCTCCTTCTTCATTCCTCCTTCTTCCTTCTTCCCCCTTCCTCCTCCTTCCTCCTCCTCCTCCTCTTCCTTCCTTCTCCTTCCTCCTCCTCCTCTTCTTCCCCTCTTCCTCCTCTCCTCCTCCTCTTTTCCCCCTCCTCTCCTCCTCCTTCTTCCTTCTTCCTTCCTCCTCCTTCCTTCTTCCCCTTCCTCCTCCTTTCCCTCCTCCTTGTCCACCTCCTCATCATCCTCTTTCTCCTCCTCCTCTTCTTCTTCTCCTCCTTCTACTCCTCCTCTCCTCTTCCTCTTTTCCTCCTCCTCCTCCTCCTCTCCTTCTTCTCCTTCTTCCTTCCTCCCTCCTCCTTCTCCTTCTCCTTCTCCAACAAGTACATTTATACAATAGTTTTGTTTAGAAGTAAGAACCTTCATTTATCTCTTCTGTAGTTTTTCATGGATTCTGACTGCCCTCTGGCCTTTATTTTTTCTTAACCTCAGCTACCAGCAGTTACTTTTTAGTGTATTAACCTTAAAGACTTAAAGACTGATACAATACTCTGGAACAGAAGATGGAGGTGGGAATATAAATTCCATCAGTACAAAAGATGCCATATTGATAGTTTCACTATAATTGATATTATGTGTCAAGAAAAGAAGGCAAATGTCAGTGTAAGGTTCCATATATTATAGCTTTGGCGATGTGATACCATCATAATTTTTGATGCCTCTTATTTGATGCGGTTAAAAAAAACTGATGTGGTTCATTCTAAGCTATCAGTAACTGAAATATTTTGGAAAAGGGAGTTATTTCTGTGAACTGGACATCTAAAATGATATTCTTTAGCTGTCATTCATTTTAGAATAATTGCAAAAGCTCTGATGCTTTATAACCTTGATGGCTAAGAAGACATCTTAATGCAATGTTGGTATTGTGCGGTATTATTATTTCTGTTCACAAATAACATAACACCTCCAAAACTTCAGTATCTTGATACTCTGCTGGGTGTTCAGAAGAAAGAAGGAAGCCATGTGAATGCATTATGTATTCTGTATCAAAAATTTTGATTCCAGGGAAGGATGGGAAATCCACTCTACCGGTTGAAAGAGCCATATTTTGAAACTGTAAACATTAAATTGCAAAAAATAATAATAATGGATCAACCAAGTTTATTGGATGAAAGAAGAACGCTTCAATTTATCAAGTTGTATTGAGCATTCATTTGAAGAGGAACTAAAGAGCCTCTGGATGCAGGTGAAGAAGGAGAGTACAAAAGGTGGCTTGAAACTCAACCGTAAGAAAACGAAGATCATGGTATCCGGCCCTCTCAATTCCTGGCAGATAGATGGGGAAGAAATGGAGGTAGTGACAGATTTTATTTTCCTGGGCTCCAAGATCACCNTTTTTTTTTTTAATGTTTCCATGATTTCCCCCAATGGACCATGATTGATCATGATTTGAAAAAATGCTAAAAAGAATAAGTCTTCCACTTTTCCTTATCTTGAGCTTTTCTCAAATTGACGAGTGAGGACGTCTAGGGTTTTTCTAAATCTTCCTTAAAATGGATACGGTTATACCCAGTCTATGAGCGGCATGGTGGCTCAACAGTTAAGATGCTGGGCTTGTCAGCTGGAAAGCCAGCATCCCAAGTTCGAGGCCTGAGCTCCATGGGATGGGGTGAGCTCCCATCCTTACCCAGCTCCTGCCAACGTAGCAGTTCAAAAGCATGAAAATGTGAGTAGATAAATAGGTACCATGTTCCCCTGAAAATAAGACAGGTTCTTATTTTCTTTTGACAATCGAAATAAGCGTTTGGCCTTATTTTCGGGGAGGTCTTATTATTTTTGAGGTATAGGAGGTGGCCAGCGTGGTCACCTCATGGCTGCTGTTGTGTTGCAATATTTCAAGGAGGGGTTATTTTCAGGGGAGGGCTTATTTTAGCACATGCGCTCGAAAGCCCGATTGGGCTTATTATCCAGGGAGGTCCTAGACATTATGCTGGCTACCTGACCACACCTTGAACATGGTCAGAAACAACTATCGTCAGCGAACAACTAGCATAGTAAAATCCGCAGGGAATCCTTTACCTTGTACACCCATTCTATAGTCTCATAGTATACAACTGCCTCTTTAATATCTATAATCAAAAGAGAAGGGACGCAGTTGAGAGCAAATGGCACTTGAGAATAAATGAGCTCCTGATTTAGAAAGCCTTGAATAACATTTATTATTAAGCTGTTTCTTGCTTGTATTTCTCTGTTCTCTTATTTGCAACCTAACCCTCCATTACCTCTTCGCCTTGTGTTTGAATGCTAGCTTCTTGTATATGCACTGCTGAAGTTAGTTACTGATCATAGGTCTCCAAATTTATTAGCAGTGATTGCTTATGATTATAAAATTATAGAAGACATCTCTGCCAAAAAAAGAGAACCAAATCCCTATTATTATTATTATTACACAATTGTATCACAGCGGCCAGTTGTTTCACCGGATTTGGCATTGGTTACTAGNGGGGCAATATGCTGACTCTGTAAACCGCTTAGAGAGGGCTGAAAGCCCTATGAAGCGGTATATAAGTCTAACTGCTATTGCTATTGCTATGTTTGGTCCATCATTATTTCGCTTCCATTTTATTTATTGCTCCTTTGTTCATTCCCTTGGCATCTCTTGTGCTATTCTCTTTGCATTAGCAGCGAATTCATTTCCAGTATTCAAACAAAAAGTGTTCATATGGAAGGTGGATGGAAAAATAAAATTGTATGTATATTGGGAATGGAACAGGTTTCTCTGGGGGATAAAACATGATGTTTCTCAGATCATCCCGGGTTTCAGTCTTTCATTTTACCTGGCACTTGGGATTCTGAGGGCTCACAGTTAACCAATCATCGCAGCTTGCCATCAAATGGGGCCTTTTTATACTGGATCATGCTTAACATTTGCAAATTACTTCTATCCCTATTATATTTATGGATAATATTGCTTTCTAGACCTTTTATACTCAGTGGATTTGGCAAGCGGCAGACTATATTTCCTGTTTAATCTTTCACATCCTTCCTTTTCTAAGCAAGAGTCTACTTTTCATATATGTACTTTTATCTTCCCTCTGGCTGAAAACTGAATTATAAAAAGGGAGGATCAACTCAAGTCTTTGCCAAAGCTTTTAGTCTTCAACTAGCCTACAACTCTCGTGGATTAACCAGAAAAGGAGTAATGCACAGTGATGTTCTAACTTTGCTCCAATGCTGCACCAGGTTGGGGAAAATCTGGTCCAGGAATTCCAGCGAATCAAAGCTTTATTGCAAAGTTGTGTGCAAACATGTGTATGCGTGCGCGTGCACACACACACACACAAACACACACTGTAAATAAATTCAGCAAATCAAAACTCCAAGTCTATAAAAACCTTTGATCAAACGATCAGGGTATCCGCAAAACTGAAGTCAAAATTAATCCATTTTTTTAAATTATTTTAGTTTGTCAAACATGTAAAAGATAACAGGTATAAGTATAAGCCAGTGGTTGGATTCAGCCAGTTCGCACCTATTCGGGAGAACCGGTTGGTAACTTTCTAAGCAGTTCGGAGAACCGNTTCTTTCTTTCTTTCTTTCTTTCTTTCTTTCTTTCTTTCTTTCTTTCTTTCTTTCTATCCTTCCTTCCTTTTTTGCCTCCCAGAATTTTTCCATTGTTGACAGTGACTTTGCTTAGACCTTCCTCATATGTATGATGCTCCATGTCCTTTCTAATTAATTAACACAATAAATGTAAGCATACTCGTTAATTTCTATATTACCTCCCAGCATCTCTTCATACTTGTGCTGACCTTCCGAAGCAGGTGAGGAAAAAATGAACGGAATAGATGAGCTCTTCCTTGTGACCTTGTGACACAGAAATGCTGCAGTGAACTGTTTTCTACACAGTAACTCCTCCTTAAATTAAGTAAGATTTCTAAAATTAACTAATGAACAATGCTTCTCAGAGCAAATAAGCTTAAGGTGATAATGTCATCTGGCTATTTTCAGATTTTTACATTAATGAAGTGCCCAGAGACTGTATAGACATGGTGCATGGTTTTTTTTGTTGTGAATCAGCTTTATTTAATGTCAATTAAATTTATATAATGCTTTGATTGGTTTTTGCTTTCAGTGAATATGAAGGGCCCTGCTAAAGTCAAAATGTGATCTATTAAGGACCATTTTTCCATTTTTTTCTATTTCTAGTTGATTATAATCTGCTCATAATCTGTTCCATTCTTAGCTCATAGCCAAATCTTTTGTCAAGTGCAGGAAATCCAGAGTCCAAATAAATGTAGAATCAAATAATTCTAGGTTTATTGTATGCTAATGTTCTCCACATTCCTGTTTGGTTTGGTGGTGGCAGGGCCTCAGATAGAAAGTCTCTACAGAGAGTGGTGAGGACAGTGGAGAAGATTATAGGACGCTCGCTTCCCATTATTCATAATACTGCATATAAGTGCTGTGTGCTCAGAACTCAAAGCGTTGTGAGAGACCAGACACACCGGTTTGCCACCATTCAGGAGAAACCGTAGCAGCTGCAACAAGAGGCTCTGTCCACCAACCCAGATCTCATCACGGATGCTCTGCGCATATACAGAAAAAGCATCTTTGGGACACCAATGTTGAAGCACCCATAACGTCTGAAGGCAAACTCTTCTACTTTTCTCACTGTTGGGAAATTTCTCCTTAGTTCTAGGTTGCTTCTCTTTTTGTTTTTGTTTTTAATATTTTCTTAAGAGCCACCGACATTCATCCCTGGTTCATGGAGGGTATTGTATTTCACATATTTGGGGCGATTTGCAATGCCAATCAATTTTAGAAAATTTAATCAGAAGAATTGCGGCTGCTAAAATGTTCCTTTTTATAGCAATGGGGGTAATCAAAGCCAAAGCTTTACAAAGCCATTTTTTGGAGTATAAGACAAACCTCCCCCCAAAAAAAAGAGGGTAAAAATTTGGGTGCATCTTATACACTGAATGTAGCCCCACCCACCCACTGTCCCCCACCCTTTGGCCTCTGCCTCCCAGCAATTTACCTCCTTGTAGCAATGGGAGAAAATGGGGCTTGTGGAGGCTGCAATAGGCTATAGCAATCCCTGCAGCCTGAAACGGGAGGCCAGCTTAAATTGAAAGTGAAAGTGAAACTTGCTGTTTGCTCCANGCGATCCAACGGGTCAGTCCTAGAGGAGATCAACCATGACTGCTCCTTAGAAGGCCAGATCCTGAAGAGGAAACTCAAGACTTTGGCCACCTGATGAGAAGGAAGGACTCCCTGGAGAAGAGCCTCATGCTGGGAAGGATTGAGGGCAAAAGAAGAAGGGGATGGCAGAGAATGAGGTGGCTGGGTGGAGTCACCGTAGCAGTCAGCCTGAGCTTAAATGGACTCCAGAGGATGGTAGAGGACCGGAAGTCCTGGAGGAGCATTTTCCATGAGGTCACGATAGGTCATACTTGACTTCACAACTAACAACAAATTCATTTGAGTTTGAACAGCAGTTCTATTTGGACACAAATGCTTGGGAAGACCAAATTTGGGATGGCAATCAATGCACCACACTAGAAATTGGAAGGCCATGATGGATTTGGTGCCAGGATGTCTCTTGGACTAAGGAAGGAGGCAGTGGCAAATCACTTCTCAAAATGCTGCTTAGGAAACTGGAGGGTCTGGATGGCCAGGAATCAAGAATGGCTTCAATAGGGAGGGAGGGAGGGAGGGAGAGAGGGAGGGAGGGAGATAGAGCAGAAAGGGAGGGAGGGAAAAAGAAGAAGGGAGGGAGGGAGGAAAGAGGAAGAGAGGGAGGGAGGGGGAGAAAGGGAGATAGAGCGGACAGGCAGGGAGAGAGGGAGGGAGGGATTGAAGAAGAAGAAAGGAGGAAGACAGGAAGGAAGAAAGGAAAGAAGAAGAGAAGGAGGGAGGGAGATAAAGAAGACAGGCAGGGAGAGAGGAAGAAGAAGGGAGGAATAAAGGAAAGAAGAAGAGAGGGAGGGATGAAGGAAGGAAGGAAGGGAGGGAGGAAGGAAGGAAGGAAGGAAGGAAGGAAGGTAGAGCAGGCAGGCAGGGAGCGAGGGAGAAAGAACAAGGGAGGAAGGAAGGGAGAAAAGAAGAAAAGATGGAGGGAGAGATGAAAGAAGGAAAGTAGAGCAGGCAGGCAGGGAGAGGGGGAGGGAGGGAGAAAGAAGAAGAGAGGGAGGCAGGAAGAGAGGGAGGTATTGGGGAAGAAGAAAGGAGAAGAGAGGAAGGAAGGGAGGAAGGAAGGAAGGGAGGAGGGAGGGAGGGAGGAAGAGCAATCAGGCAGGTAGGCAGGCAGAACTATAATAAAAACATGTAAATAATTTTATCCTTCTTTGGCCATTGATCAATAAATATGATTGTTCCAAACTATCAAACGAAGGTGTGTAAGGGGTGGGGGTGCTTACTGAGGAAAAGGATGGAAGTAGGTCAGATGCCTTAAAAAGACACACTTCACACAAGTCCTGAAAAGGTCACAAGGAGGAGATAAATACATGGTATATAAATAATTTTTGCCAACTGGAACACCGCAGGCAATTAAGGTGACACTCCCTTTTCTGGAGCCAGGAGGACTTTTCTGCCAATGGCAAACACAGAAGTGTGTAAGTTTATTCACTGACTAAACACTAAACACACTTTTATAAATGTTTGGCAAAATGTTTGCGTGCCTCCCCTCCCCTTTTTAGAGGTAGGCCTTCTTTCTCTTTCATTCATTCATTCTTTCATTCATTCATTCTTCCTTTCTTTCTGCCTCTTTCTTTCTTTTCTTCCTTCCATTCTTCTTTCTTTCTTTTTTCCTTCCTTCCTTCCCTTCCCTCCCTCNGTTGGGGGCGATATGCTGACTCTGTAAACCGCTTAGAGAGGGCTGAAAGCCCTATGAAGCAGTATATAAATCTAACTGCTATTGCTATTGCTATTGAGGAATAGGTGCTTCTGCTATAGGTGCAAAAGGGAAAATATCAAGAGAACTCTTGCCAAGTTCACATTATCAATATGTTCACAGCAAAACCCCAAAGTATGTTGCCTCCATGCAACTATGCAGTAGTTCCAGCCTTCTTCCCAAAATTGTTTTGTCTCCCCATTGGAAATGAAACCAAATAAAACTGCTACCTACTTGTGATGTGCTTCCTATTCTATTACATTTGGATTCTAAGGAAATATTGTTCAATCTTTTTTCTTTTTAATCTTTCTGAAGATTGGGACGCCTGGAAAGTGTGCCTGAGACTCCGTGACAATGGGCTGCTGGCCAAGCCAACGCATGGAGATATAATCCGGTTGGCTCCCCCACTGGTGATCAAGGAAGATGAGATCCGAGAGTGCACTGAAATTATCCACAAGACCCTCCTCTCTTTTTGAAGGCCTCTTGTGCCCTGTGCCCGTACCTGTGCCCGTAATCAGATGGCAAACTGCTGTAGCTGAATAATGGTATTGCACGAGCTCAGCTTGATTCTTCCCGGTTTATTTAATTCTTTGCTCTGTTCATCCACAGAAAAGCAGCCTTTGAAGATCAAACTGAAACATTTATTTTATAATGGACCTAAAGGAACAAAAAAAAAAGAGACTAAATTTCTTCCCTTTTTTTTCAGTTTGTGGACTATTTGTTCAATCTCTTTTAATGAACTGTAATTTGAATAGTTACTTACGTTTCAGCCAAAGTATAAATTATATACCTTCCTGTACCAAGTATTACATCTAATGAAACTTTTCATTAAAAAAAATTATTATGGACATTCTTTTTTTCCATTTTGTGCCGAAACTTGAAATCTTAGTTGTTGGGGGATAATGACTGTAATCTTTAAATAAATCCTAGTTTTGAGAAAAGAGAGAATTAGAATGCTTTATTGTTTGAAAAAAGTACCAATTCATAAAGACTGATCCAATGGGATGAAATACAAGCAGCTTCTCGTTACTAGCACATGCATAAATTAACGACCTACTCATACTGTGTGTGCATTACTAGATGTGTGACTTTGTAAGTTATAAATCATTGGGAACTTCAGTATGGTTCTAAAACTAATATTCCTATTTTTAAGTTTTAGTCTGCAGATGAAAGCTTTAAGAATAATATTGAAGATATTGTACAAGAGATTTGTAACTTCATTATCAGGATTCATATTGAAAACTCCCAACAGCAAATTTATTGTTGTTGTTGTTGAAATCACATTTTGAAAATGTCGGCTCTTTCTTAATACAAAAGTATCTTGCTCAGAACCGCTAACTCTTTGGCTGAGAATGTTCCTTTGTAGTTCTGATTCTAGAAATGGGGAGATTTACTACATATGTCCTGCCTTGTGTAGGATGAGGGTAAAGGTTAATTCCCTGAGTTTGTGGGTTGGTTTCCAAACATTTCGTTACCAGTCTAGGTAACATCTTCAGTGGAGTTTAGGGGATGTCAGTGCAGAGGTGGGTTCCTACCAGTTCGCACCTATTCGGTAGAACCAGTTCGTCAAATCTACCGAACCGGTTAGAAGAGGTTCCACCAGTGGACCCGGAAAGCAGGCCACACCTACAGAAGAAGTTCCAAAAAATTTTGAAACCCACCACTGGTCCCTGGATATGATTATTCTACACTATCATGCTCATATTTATAGAACTCGGTGCCTCT
>NW_013659128.1:184566-198959 GCF_001077635.1 Thamnophis sirtalis | reverse complement strand
CATATATGATTGTATTGCAGTTGATTTAAAAAAATTCAAGATGGAGACTGCAATAGTGTGGTAGAAGGACCCTCTGATTTAATGGATATTTATTTAATGCATGTGTATTGCCCATGCAAATTAATTGATTGCAACATTACAGCCATCAGTGAGAACCAAACATGCAACAGCCAGTTCTGCATTGGCTTTTTCTCAGGAATCTATTGAAGCTAGGGAGATCAGTCAGCCAGGAAAACAAGTTAGTCAATTCTTGGCTGCTAATTTAAGAGTATTGTTAAAAAATTAGCAATAGCAATAGCAGTTAGACTTATATACTACTTCATAGGGCTTTCAGCCCTCTCTAAGCGATTTACAGAGTCAGCATATCGCCCCCACAGTCTGGCTCTTCATTTCACCCACCTCGGAAGGATGGAAGGCTGAGTCAATCTTGAGCCTGTGAGATTAGAACCGCTGAACTGCAGATAACAGTCAGCTGAAGTGGCCTGCAGTACTGCACCCTAACTACTGCGCTACTTCCATATACAAGTATAGAAAAAGATGAGGAACAGCACAGACTCAAAATAAATAAATCTATCACTAAGTGGCTCATATGCAAATATAATAGACTATTACCACAGTTTACAACCACACAGCATTAATGTAGCACACAAACCAACTAAAGCATTCCAAAACATCTTAAGTAAAACAAAAACCTACTAGCCAAAGAATTTTTTTTTAAAAAAACCAGAGCCATCTACAATATACAGTGTAAGGACTATAACAACCATTATATAGGCCAGATAGATTGAAGACTAGCAAAGTGCATCCATGAATGAGAAGTAACAGTTAGAAGACACAATGAAAACGTCTTAATCTAACAACACAAAGAGAGACTCAATTACAATTTCAACTGGGAGACTGTGAGTATGCTAGACCAAGCTAAATCAAAAAATGCTAGAGAATTCCTGGGAACTTCAAATTCAGGCAAATCAGTCATCAGTAGACACAGAAATGAACCATATTTTACATACCATTCAGAATATACAATAAAAATGCTAATAAAGAAATGAAACTATTAGAACACATCTTTCCAATAGCCAATGCCTAGCAGGGATTAACATTAGATGAGACTATCAAGCAGAAAACAGTACCTTATTCAAGGAGCTACCAAGGAGAAAACTGGCAGGGTAAGTTACTGCATATGTACAGGGAGTAAACCCCACATGTTAAATTGGCAAGAAATAGCAGGCAAGAGGCGTGTGTGAGTTTCAGCACTATTTAATTCAAGAGTAAGTGACTGCGCTTTCTGTCTGGGCTGCCAGAGCTTGCTTTTTAAGGAGCTCCAGCAGACCAGCCAGCCAATGACAGTTATTTAAACTTCCCGGGGTTTGGGCAACCAATCCCTGGTGAGCATGTGAAAACATGTAAATTTAACAATGTACATCCGTATGTAACACCCCTTCTCTCCTAGAATGAACAATGTCCAACCCCCGGCCTACATAGGTGACGTAGTCTTTCAGTTAGGCGGGACGCGCCAGTCTCCTACTTGACCTGTGCAGATAATTTGTCCCTGGAAGCTCGGTCGGTGCAGTCGAGACTGCTGTTCCTCTGGCTGCCTGGGAAGAAACCTTCTGGAGCTCCTTGGCCCATGAGTCAAGCTCCGGCCTGGTTCCTTCAGCTCCTGAGATGCCATTTCTTCATGGGATGGCTTCGGACGCAGCTATGTGTTCACGGTTCAGGTTGGACAGTTGTCCCTTGATCTCTTGGCTTGGTGGGGCTGGTTCCTGCCCATCTGCTTCCCGGCTGGCAGTTGAGCATGCTCTATGGGGAAAACTGCCTGAGTTTTTCTGAGCTGGCGGGTGCAGTCCAATCGCCCTGGTTCCTCAGTTCAGCATCATCTAGGCGGTGTCAGAGCTGGTTGATGTGCCTCCCCCAGATTTGTCCATCCTCTAGCTCCACTTGGTACACCTTTGACCCAGTGACGACCACAATTCGGCTTGCCAGCCAAGTCGAGTACCCAGCATAGTTGTGGGTGAATACCTGGTCATTTATGTTGAACTCCTGGGTTGGTTGAGTGGAATCCAGGGGGTTCTCTGGAAGGTATTCTAGGTGGTACCGGTTGAGTCCAGACCTCAATCTTCTCCCCATCAACAGCTCTGCTGGGGTCTGTTGGTGGTCGCATGGGGGGTGATGTGTTGGGTGAAAAGGAATTGGTTGACCTTTTCCTGCCAGCTTCCTGATCCCATTCGAATGAGGGTTTCTTTTGTGAGCCTCACCATTCACTTGGCCTGTCCATTGTTCGCCGGATTGAATGGGGCAATGAGAACATGCCAGATCCCTTGCTCTAAGAAGAATTCCTCCATTGTCTTGGTGGTCAGTTGTGGGCCGTTGTTGGAGACCAGGGTGTCGGATAGGCCGGGGGTCATGAAAGGTTTCTGGAGAACTCTGATGGTGGCTTCTGCCATGGTTGATTGCATGATAATGACCTCCAGGCATTTGAAGTAAGCATCCACCACGATCAGTAATATCTGCCCTTCCATTGGTCCCACAAAGTCAATGTGGATGCATGACCATGGTCCTTGGCTGCTTCCACTCTTGCATGGGTGCCCAGGGTGGGACTGGTCATGTCTCCTGGCAGGATCTGCAAGTGGATACCCACTCCATGATATCTTTATCTATATTGGGCCACCAGATATAGCTCTGGGCTAGTGCCTTTATCCATACTATCCCTAGGTGATCCTCATGGAGGGCTTCCATAGGTCACCTCCACAACTCTCTCCCCCCACAACAAGCAACCCTTGATAGTTGATAGTTCTGGCTGCTTAGCTTTGGAATTCCTCACTCAGCTTCTCCTGTGGCCACCCTCTCAATACCCAGTTCAGAACCTTTTGCAACCCCTTGTCCTTTTGTGTGTGCTTGGCGATGTTCCTGGTGGTGATTGGGCTAGCTGGGTCGACATCAATCAACAGTACCGTGGCAGTGGGGGTGGGGTCTTTCACCAGCTCTGGTAACGGGCAATGGCTGAGTACATCAGTGTGGCTGATGTACTTCCCTGGGCGGTGGATCAGCTCATAGTTGTACGCCATGAGGAAAATGGTCCATTTGGTCATCCTTGGGGACATGTACGGTGGGGTTTGTTGGTTCCCGGCGAGGAGCCCCATCAGTGGCTTATGGTCTGTAATGAGTTTGAAATGTCTGCCATACACGCACTCATGGAATCTCTTGATCTCTGCGACTGCAGCCAAGGTTTCCTTGTCGATCTGGCTGTAGTTGCATTCAGCCGGGGACAAGTTCTTGGAGTAATAGGCTATGGGAGCCTCCGATCCATCCAGTAGTTGATGGCTGAGGACCACTCCAATTCCGAAGTTTGAGGCATCACAGGTGATCCGAACCAGCAAAGTATGGTTGAACTGGATAAGATGCTGTTGGAGGATAGGAACTCTTTTACTGCTGTGAAGGCCCGGTCTTCCATCTGTCCCCAGGTCCACGACACCGTCTTTCCCAGGAGCTTGTGCAGCAGCTCAGCAATGGTAGCCTTCTGTTGTAAAAAAATACTATAAAAGTTCAATATTCCTAAGAAAGTTTGGAGCTCTGTCTTGTTCCTTTGGGTGGGGGCATTTCTAATGGCCTTTGCTGTTGGTGGCGTGGATGCCAGACCCGTTTATGAGGTATCCCAGAAACTCTACCTGCCTCACGCTGATTTTACATTTCTTTGGGTTCACTTTATTTCCCTTCTTCTTAAACCTCCCCAAAGTCCCATGCATGTGTTTCATCAGCTGCTCTATGGAGTCTCCTGAGATGAATACGTCGTCAAAGTATGGCACCACCCCTGGGATTCCTTGTAGTAGCCACTCCATTAAACACTGAAACAATCCTGGGGCTACGCTGACTCCAAACTGCAGTCACCAGGTGCATTTGAAAGCTCCCCTGTGTGTCACAATCATCTGTGCTTCCGTGGTGGCTTCGTCCACAGGCAATTGTTGGTATGCCTGGGCCAGGTCCAGTTTGGTGAATATTTTCCTGCTTCCTAGGGAATGCAACAGATGTTGCACAACTGGCTCCAGGTACGAGCTTTGCTGTAAGGCCTTATTTAGGGTACAGTGGATGGAACCATCTGTCTTCACGGGGGTGACTATTGGGGTTTCCCATACCATGTGGTCGATCGGCACAAGGATTTCTTGGGCAATTAGTTTGTCCAATTGCTCATCCACTTTGGGCTGTGGAGCAAAGGGGACCCTTTGGGGTTTGAGCCTGATGGGGCTTACATGGGGGTCTAGGTTAAATGAAATGGGTTTCCCTGTATATTTACCTAGATCCCCGTCAAAGACGTCCATGAACTCTGCCAGTAGCCGACCCAGGTCATGGGTTGAGATTCGATGCAGGGCGGTGATGTCTAACCCCAGAGGCTTGAACTATTCCACTCCCAGTAGGGACGGTCAGTGGCTGGTGATGAACGTGAGGGGTAGACTGCCCTGGAATTCATGGAACACCACTTCAACCTCTATTCTTCCCAGGACTTAGATCCGGTTCCCCTGGTAGTCATTAAGCCGGACGTTTGGTGGGTTGAGGACCTTCTTGCTGGCTATCGGGTTAAATTTCGTAGTGGTCTGCCAGGACACGATTGATCGTAAAATATGATCCTGTGTCCAGTTCCATCTTGCATGGTCCCCCTTCATTGGTCACCGTGGCATGGAACTTTTCCCCTTCGTAGGAGTCTGAGTGGCCCACAGTGGTGTGATGGATCTCCCTCTGGGCTTGGCACTGTTTCTCTCTCCACCTATTCTGCTGTTGGCTGGGTCATAGGTTGTTTGGTCTCCCCTGCAGAGCCATGGGTCTTGACTGGGATGGGGTGGGCTGGGATGCTCTGCACCTTGGCAATGTGGACTTTCCATTGGCATCTGTGGCAGATGGCTTCCCGGGAATGACACACCAGTCTTGAATTGAATCCCATGCAGCCCAGGCAACATGGCTGCCTGCCCTCTATGTCCCTTGCGCTTTGTCTCCTCTCTGGATACACGCGGTGGATGGCGTTTGCATCACCCCCTTCACCGTCATACTCCGGAACTTCGGATGCCAATCGGGTTCCCTGAACATTTGGTGTACCCCACTGGTTTTCCTTATGTGCGCTGTTGAGTTATCCGATAACTCAGCTGCCCGGGCTTCCTCGACCACATCCTTGAATGAGACTCCCCTTCTGATTAGCAGTTTCTTTTGCAAGGAGAGGTCACTCATTCCTAGGATGATCCAGTCTTTCATCATTTCTTCTGGGTTGATGGATTTGCACTGGGTTGTGATTTCTCAGAGGCTGGCCACAAAATCGTTCACCATCTCTCCTTCCCGTTGGCGCCAGTGGTAAAACTAATTCTGGCCCACCATGGGGCATATGGTGCGGATGGTGCGTAATGGTTTTCCAGGGTGCATGGTAGGGTTGTCCATGCTACGGTCTCTACGTCTGCTGGGGCAATCAACGTCTGTGCCATCTTATACATTTTCGTTCTGTAATAAGTTAGGGATAATGCCCACTTCCTATTGTCCAGCCAGTCCTGGTAGTTGTTGGCTTCCAGGAACATCTGGAATTGCCCCATGTATGCATGTCAGTCCTCCGTCTGCAGGTCAAAGATCTGCAGGGGATGCTTGCGATGCCATCTCGTGCTATGGTGCAGGGTCTTGGTCCTTGTGCGAAATGGCTGCTTGTCCAACAAGGGTTCTCAGGTCCCTTTCTCCTTCGTCACCAGTGTTAGATCGGTGAGAAGCAGCAGGTGAGAGGTGCGAGTGAGTTTCAGCACTTTTTATTTCAAGAGTAAGTGACTGTGCTCTGCCAGCTGGACTGCCGGAGCTTGCCTTTTAAGGAGCTCTGGCAGATCAGCTGGCCAATGACAGTTGTTTAAACTTCCCGGGATTTGGGCAACCAATCCCCGGTGAGCATGTGAAAACATGTAAATTTAACAATGTACGTCCATACCACATATATTTGCACTGATGATGTTACCCAACTGGATAATGAAATGCAAGCAAACAATCAAACTAAGGAAGCACCAAGTGCTCCACAGTTCAACCTCTCTCTCTCTCTCTCTCTCTCTCTCTCTCTCTCTCTCTCTCTCTGTGTGTGTGTGTGTGTGTGTGTATTCTCTTCTATTCAAATACGATTTAGTTTGCATATGCTTCTTTGTAGTGAGCAATCAGATGTGCAAGGATTAACAGCAAGGAAATAGTGATTCCTCAAGCAAGATTGGTTTGGCATGATGTTTTAAATGTCAGCCGTCCAGACATTTCCTACTGCAAGATAGGGGGCTATTTAAATTGCATAAATAAACACACCTACATATACATATACATGTCTATACATGCAGACATAGATGAACATATGTAAGTACCTGGACCAATATGTGTCTGAATATTTTATGTTAATAAGTTGAGTTAATCTAGCATCCAAGTGTCAACCTCATGCATCACATTGCTATCACATGATGTTTCACAGCAGTTTTTCCCTTTACAGAGCTGGGGTGGGCATGGCCTGCACAAAGCTCATCCGCCCTATGGGCCACCAGTTTGACACCCCTGATCAAGATTCAGAAAACTAAGGTGATATTGTAAAGGAATGAATTAGGACTGGAAAGACACAGGTTCAGATCTAAATTTATACATGAAAGCTAACTGGATGACCTTGAGCTAATTACTCTCCTTCAGCCTAAGCAATCTCCCCATGAGTTTCATTGCTGAGAAAAAAAAACAAGAAAAAGGAGAAACGATAGGATATAATCTAATGAAGGAATAAAAAATGAATAAAAATTCAAGAGAGGAAAATTGCTGATATATTTCTCCCTATGGCAATATTGAAGGAAGAGAAAAACAGATGTGGAACTTGAGGGGAAAGGAAAGTTACTCTCCTATTAGTATACACCGTTTTGTCTTATCCCCGAATAGGCTATTAGCAAGAAGGCATGATTTGGAATTTTAAAGCAATTAAAAAAAACTCTTTTGAAAAGAAGTATTAAAAGTTGACTTTCAAATACAAGGGACAAAAGCATAGCAAACATACTTTTACCTTCAGGTGTACTATAAAACTGATATCCTGCTCCTGAGACTTCCTCTGAGATATAGTTTTCCATTAAGCACCAATATTACCTTTTAAAAAAACTAGCATTTCCTTGGAGAATTTCCATTCTGAAACAACAGTTGATGATGATTAATTCATCAACTGATGTTCTAAGATTAGAAACAGGTAATTTGAAATAGGTTCTGAGGAAAGTTTAACTAGAGAACAAGATGTGTCAAACTTTCATTGTTCTTAATTTCTTAATTGTTTCTTAATTTCTTAACTGTTTCTTAATTACTCCATATCTTTGGCAGTCAACAGCTTTGAGAGATTTCACAAAATCTCTGTAATCCGTTTTCTAAGAGGTACAGATAAAAAATGACTAAAACATTCAGAAATATCATAACAGAGAAAAATGTTTGATTTCTTTGTGGCTCGGTGGCTAAGATGCTGAGCTTGTTGGTCAGAAGGTCAGAAGGTCAGCAGTTCAGCGGTTCAAATCCCTAGTGACACATAATGGAGTGAGTGCCCGTTACTTGTCCCAGCTTCTGCCAACCTAGCAGTTTGAATGCACGTAAAAAATGCAAGTAGAAAAATAGAGACCACTTTGCTGGGAAGGTAACAGTGCTCTGTGCACCTTTACCATTTAGCTATGCCTGGCACATGACCATGGAGATGTCTTCATGGTCATGAAGCTGGCTCTTTGGCTTTGAAACAGAGATGAGCATTGCCCCTAGAGCCGGAAATGGCTAGCACGCATATGCAGGGGAACCTTTACCTTTTAAGCAGAAAAAGATACTTGCAAAATGTTATTTTGCATATGTTTGTTCAAATATAAGTCTGATTGTTTTCAGTAAGACAAATCTTAATAATATAAGTAGATTAAGAACTGCAGACAAAGTGTTATATTCAAGGATGCCTTCTACTGATGGTTGTCCTTCTACTATAACTAGTGGATTCAATCTACCATCCTTCCAGTAGGTGCACCCAGGATCTTTTCCCTTCTCCACTATGCCCATTCTCCAGTTCCCAAACTTCTTGAAATCTACTCCAGACAGATGAAAAAGCTATTATTTGCTAGTTTGATAGGTTCTATTGAAAGTACACAAGAGTATCATTCCTTTTTTGTTTGTTTGTTTGGCTTTGGGGTTTGATTGCTTTTCAAATGATAAAACAAGGTAGGAAATGCCTGCAGAGTATGGTTTTGAAAATTCTTTACCAGAAGCGTCCAGCATATTCTACCACTGCATTAAATTGGTAATAACAACTATAGAAGAGAGGAGGATATAAAAACAACATCAGTGTAGAAAATAGTGACTTTCTGCAATGTTCCCAAAGTTATTTGCAATTTCAAATGTGTTGGGCAACAACAAAAATTTGATTGATATTCCATCTTTCTACCCAAAAGGCATTCAAAGCAGATCTGCTCATGTATAAATATGAGCTGCCATTTGAACTTCTTGGCTACCAAAAGGACAAATAGAGTGTGGCAAATGACATGGATGGCACTTATAAAGCCAATGGGGCTGGCAAAATCCCAGAGTCTGATGTTTACTATCATCCTGTTAAGGATGTGAATTTGCACATGTTCATTAAAATATGTGCATAGCTATTGCCTCAAACTATGCGAATAATTAAGAGTGTTTATGCCAACAAAGCTGGCTTTTTCTCCTATCATTTTTAAAGAGGGAATATCATTATGCCAGTAGATATCAACTGCATTGCTCTACTCTGCAAATGACTGACAAAGGTAGAATAAGGCACTTGAAAACAATATTTATGTATGATAATTAGATAAATGCAGAGATCTAAGCTGCCAAAACAATTTTTATAGAACTAATGATGGTAAATGATTTGTTACTTTAGCTCACTTTGTCTTCTTACCAATTTATTACTGGATTTCCAAACAATTGTCAGTGTATAATTTGGATGTGAAATGGTTTAGATATTTCATTCATATGAATGTATGCATGCATGCATGTTTGTAGTATGTATGTATGTATGTATGTATGTATGTATTTATTTATTTATTTATTTACAATAATGCATAAGGAAAGCTATATGTTACCTAAGATACTGATTCCCATATTCTTTATTTATGAAATGCTTATACAGCAGAACCCTTTCAGAAAATTACTGAATACATCTACAAGTCTCTATGGTAATAAATTTTATGTATTCTAAAGTGGATGATTAAAAAAATTACATCTGGCATCCATTGATGAAGCATTAAATTATCATCAATAATAACAGAGCTATGCTAATTTAATAATCCTGCTATTTTTCCCCTTTTGGAAAAGCTTCCCAAGGGTGTGTCAATAACTTACATATAGCTAATCTAGCCTGTATAGAAAAATATGAATATGTTTCCAAAATTGGTTTTTGTTGCACTTGTGGCTAATTCACCAAATGCACCAAAGCTGACATGTTTGCATGAGCTAGATTTACCATTATTGTGGAGTACTGCATGTGGCACAGGAGTGGCTAAAGCCAGGAGTGAAATTAACTTACCTTTACTACGGCATGCGCAGAGCATCAAAAATGGATGTGATGACGTCCAGGTGGATGGGCGGAGCATCCTGTCACCACTGTTACCGGTTCATTTGAACCAGATAGAACCAGCTGAATTGCACCACTGGCTAAAGCCAACCAACCCTTTTTCTTCTATTTTAATAAAAAGTGCTATAAGAAATCCTTAATTTATCAAAGGTATAATATGTAGCTAATATTTAAAGACCCATCTCATGATAATCACAGGAAATGGAAGAATGCAAATTTGAATGTCAGAGGAATAAAAGCAAAATGTGAAAATTAGCAAATGAAATGCAAAAAGTATGTTACATTATAAAGTGATATGATGTATTTATGAAAATAGAGAAGGAAAAGAAAGGCATAGATATGAGAGATCTTGGCCTGATCCTGTCCAGTAGAAACTAATCAAGGAGAGAAGCAACCTAGAACTAAGGAGAAACTTCCTGACAGAACAATTAATCAGTGGAACGACATGCCTCCAGAAATTGTAATTGATCCAACACTGGAGGTTTTTTAAAAAGAGATAAGACAACTATTTGTCTGAAATGTTATAGGATTTCCTGCCTGAGCAAGGTAAGACCTCAAAGGCCTCTTTCAACTTTGCTATTCTGTTCTGTTATTCTGATGCAAACATGGAGGAAAGTGAAGATGTAAGTTTAATGATCAATGAAAAAGCTAAAATGTATGCCAGAAATGATGAATTGGTGTAATCTAGTATATAAATGAATGATTATGACTTTAGGAATATACATAAATTAGTGATAGCTGCAAATTATGTTTCAGTAAATAAGGATAATGGAAGAATTATAGATGAATTTGGGGGCAAATGTGCAAAAACTGAATTCACCTCAGAAGAAGAGATTATTTGGTTACGAATAGATTTGGATGGCGGCGGGGTGGGGGAATAAATCATGAATAGACATAAAAATGTTGTGCTAGTTGAAGAACTAAGAATGAATGAAAAGGTGAATGAAAAAAATATCTAAATACATAATTTAAGCATAAATCTATTAGTGTGTGTGTGTGTGTGATTTTTAATATGAAATATGAGAAATAATATTAAAAATTAAAGATAAATGAATGGCTCTCAATATGGAACAGATCATTTTTAGGTAATGCCAAGAGTAGATTTTTGGAAAAATTGAGCATGAAAGGAAATATGAAAGTGAATAAAAAGAAAAAAGAAAAAGTAGAAAAACTGCTGAAAGACAAATAATGCATTATAAAGAAGAAGTATTAGAAGGTGGTTAATGCGAAATAAGTGTATTATTAAAGTAATGGAAACTATGAAAATTATTGCTCAGGAGAAAAATTAATTTAAAAAGATAATATAAGGACCTGCCCCAGCTGGTCCCTCAGGAAAGCAAAAATCTCAACTCCCTTGAGTTGAATCAAAATTCAACTCTGTTGAATCAAAATTCAACTCTGTTGAATCAAAATTCAACTCTAATCCTAACCCTAACTTTTACTGAGAATGTGGTTGCAATTAAGTCAGGTGATATCTGAAAAAGCCCATGCAAAGTACAAAGCAAATCATCCCCAAACCCAACCCAATGGAGTCTAGGACCTTCAGGCTCCCACCTTGCCTCCAGCCTCCTGCCTCAATAGAATAGAATAGAATAGAATAGAATAGAATAGAATAGAATAGAATAGAATAGAATAGAATAGAATAGAATTCTTTATTGGCCAAGTGTTATTGGACACACAAGGGATTGGTCTTTGCTGCACATGCTCTCAGTGTACGTAAAAAGACAAGATGCATTCGTTAAGAATCATAAGGTACAACACTTAATAATAGCCATGGGGTACAAATAAGCAATCAGGAAACAATCAATATCAATATAAGGATACAAGCAACAAAGTTACAATCATGCAGTCATAAGTGGGAGGAAATGGGTGATGGAAATGATAAGAAGTTTAATAGTAATAGTAATGCAGCCTTAATGAACAGTTTGACAGTGGTGAGGGAATTATTTGTTTAGCGGTGTGATGGTGTTCGGGAAAACACTGTTCTTGTATCCAGTTGTCTTGGTGTGCAGTGCTCTATAGCATCGTTTTGAGGGTAAGAGTTGAAACAATTTATGTCTGGGATGTGAGGGGTCTGTAGATATTTTCTTAGTTCTCTTTTTGACTCTGCCGTGTACAGGTCCTCAATGGAAGGCAGGTTGGCAGTAATTGGTTTTTTTCTGCAGTTCTGATTATCCTCTGAAATCTGTGTCTGTCTTGTTGAGTTGCAGAACCAAACCAGAAATTTATAGAGGTGCAGATGACAGACTGAATAATTCCTCCATAGAATTGTATCAGCAGCTCCTCGGGCAGTTTGAGCTCCTTGAGTTGGTGCAGAAAGAACATTCTTTGTTGTGCTTTTTTGATGATGTTTTTGATATTAGGTGTCCATTTTGGGTCTTGAGATATGATAGAACCTAGAAATTTGAAGATCTCTACTGTTGATACATTTGCAGCCAACTTCCCTCTCCTGCTGACCCTCCCTTGGTCATTCTCCCCAGACAATGGGCCCATATCCCTCTGCCTACGCTCTTCAGCCCAGCCTTTGACCTGAGCCTTTGGTTGCACAGGACAAACAGCTGCCAACCAATCAGGTGGCAGGTAGAAGCCATGGTGCTTTTGCCTGCCAGTGTAAAATGGGTGATAGGTGATTGCAGGGTCTTTGGGTCTGCGTAGGGTGACTTGGTAGGCAAACGGCGGTAGCATAAGACGAGAGTCCAGGCTCTAAGGCAACAACAGGAAGGGTTGAAGTGGGTAATGTCTGCCTGCCACTGCCTGCTTATTGCCAGCTCTGGACAGAGTCTCTGTCAGCTTAAATAAACCCTGCAGAGCAGTGCCTTCTCTTTTTGTCCATCCTCCCTTCCATTGCCTTTATGCCTGAACTGACTGTAGGCCTGATGCCAAAAGGGCAGTTCTACCTCTGCATGCCCCCCCCCGAAACCATGATCTGCCACATACCCCCACAATTCCAGAAGCCACATACCACCGTTGTTTGCCTGCTGCCCCCCCCCTCCAGCCCCAAAGTTCCTGCAATCACCAATTGCCCATCTCACACTGACAGGCAGAAACACCATAGCTTTTACTTGCTACCCAATTGGCTGGTGGGGGAGGGCCAGCAAAGGAGGAAAACTGGCTCGTAATTAGCTGAGATGGGAGGCTGGAGATGTCAGGCCTGCAATTATATTCCTTTTAGAATTTTGGCCTGCCACACTTTCTCTTATTTCATTATACTGTTTCATGAGTATAGTTGATAGGAGGAGGGAATAGACAGGAGTAGGATTGTGGCATGTATTGTTATCATTCTTTACTAGAAGCCAAGGTCATCTTTTGTCTCCGCACTTTTATACCTGACCGGAAGCAGCTGGGTGGAGACGCCAGCATGGAAGAAGAAGATTGAACCATGTGATGGATTGTGGGTGTGGAGACAAGACCATGAACTTTTAACTGGGTGGAATTGTGATGTAATTTCCAGGATTGGGATTTTCACAGCAATGTGCTAAGATGTCTGCTTTATTAAATTGGAACTTTAAGGATAGTTTTGCCTTGGACTCTGAATTAATTCTACATGATACTTCGAACGCTGATAGGAGGCAAAGGAAGCAGAGCCAACGGTGGGAGCCTAAAGGTCCCATTACACCCCTGACCAGTCCACCAGCAGCCACTGTGTTGCTGCAACATTGTTATGAGAACTCTGAGGTGCTAGGCAGTTAATGGTTCACTCTCGGGACATGATGGCCTTGAAACCAGGCTGGAACGAAAGGGGAAAGAGTCTGCTCTGTCTCCAAAAACAAACCCACTCCCTAATTCCCAGTTACAGCAAAAGCAAAAGCATGCAAAAAATGCAAGCAAGCAAGCTTTCCTTCCTCACCCCCCTTCCAACAGACAGGCAGGACATAATGTGGACTTGATAGATGAGAAAATATAATATGACACCATGTAATATCATATAAAGTCATAAAAAGTACCATACATAATGAAAAATATGAAAAAAATGCATGTAAGACAATTATGACTGCAAAAAATAAGAATGAGTTATTGTACAGTATATATGATTGAAAAAAGGTAACTGCAAAAATTGTAATCCAACACAAGTAATTGTTAAGAGGCAGAGAAAATGCAGAGCAATTTTGTTGAAAATATAACATTGCTTTGGGAATGAGTGAAGGGAACTAAACAAGGAGCTCCAACAGCGTGAATGGACGTAGGAAAAATGAATGTTGAAGTGATTTGCAATGAAACTGTGGGACTGAGAGTGATAGAATGCTTGAAAATGTATTTTAGCAATTTCTTTGAGAATTAGAGTGATAAACAAAACAAAAGTTGTACAATAAATGTTAGTCTCTAAGACATGTTCCATTGGTTTTATACTAAAAATGCTGCTGGTGATGTTCAAGGTTTATTGGTTGGGGATGTGAATGTTTGTGTACCTTTGTTTGCATACGATGTTCAATCCTCAAGACTGGATTACTGTAACGCGCTCTACATGGGGCTGCCCCTGAAGAGTGTTCGGAGACTGCAGTTGGTCCAGAATGCAGCCGCGTGAGCGATATTGGGTGTACCTAGATACACCCATGTTACACCTATCCTCCGCGAGCTGCACTGGCTCCCCGTTGGTCTCCGGATGTGATTCAAGGTGCTAGTCGTTACTTTTAAAGCCCTACATGGTTTAGGACCTGGCTACCTGAGAGACCGCCTCCTGCCACTTACCTCCCAATAACCAACAAGATCACACAGGTCGGGCCTCCTCCGGGTGCCGTCAACTGGATAATGCCGCCTGGCGGCTTCCCGGGGGAGGGCCTTCTCTGTAGCTGCACCAGCCCTGTGGAACGATCTACCCGTA
>NW_013659128.1:64087-80297 GCF_001077635.1 Thamnophis sirtalis | reverse complement strand
TTATAAAATGTATAAAGCAGAGTTACAGCAAACTCCTACCGCCCACCATGAAAGCTGGAACGCCCTAGTGGCGGTAGGGACCAGGGTGACTACCACTGGGTTATATACTTGGTTGGGACATGATCAGTGAAGTCAAGATAAAGATAAAAAATGCTCAAATAGCATTCTTCAAAATGAAAAAGGTCTTTTGCAGTCACGACAGTCTAAGACTGAAAATCAGGCTTGTCAGATGTTACATCTTTTCCTTACTGCTCTACAGAGTGGAGAGTTGCTCTCTGCCAGAAAGTCACTTGAAGAGACTAGAAGCATTTGAAATGTGGATTTACAGGCAGGTGTTAAGTATAAGTTGGGTTGACAAAATCACAAATGGGGAGGTTATAAGGCGCCTGGAAAAGCAAAGGGAAAACATCAAAGCCATTAAACAGGAAAAGTTAGAATATTTTGGATTTGTGATATGAGACACAGGAAAATACTGTATACTTCACTTAATCCTCCAGGTAAAGATTGAAGGCAAACAAGGCAGAAGAAGAACATCATGGCTTCAAAATCCAAGGGACTGGTTTGGACAAAACTCGGCAGCACTTTTTCATGCAGGTGTTGACAAAAATAGAATTGCCACCATGATCACCAATGCCCATGACATATATGGCACAACAAGAAGAAGATTCTTGGTTGCTTCAGGATTCATTTCATTTCTATCAATGAGCAATATAAGTGCATGGCAAAAATATACACAAAGTTCTTAATGCAGTAGTATGCAAAATCATGAAATTTTCAGTCAAAACACTCATTGTCCTTCATATCGTAAAAGAAATAATACAATGTAATGAAGATGTTCAAAGTTGTGACTAAGTGTGCCACAAGGATTGGAAGTATTATAAATCTCACAGACCTGTTCATCTATGAGAACACCCGGCTGAAAGCTTGTGTCCCCTGGTTTCTGGTGTTCAGTTCTTCTTTTATTAATACTGTGCTCTGACCTGTGGCAAGCCATGAATCCATGGCTGAATGAGGCAATCCAGTGTAGTTTGTCTTGGTCAAGGTGAGCTAGAAACCTCTGACCCTGCCCAGATTCAATACCTTCAGTGATGCTCCATTCCTGCGCACAGTTTAGAACTTCTGCCATCCACAAAACATGATACCATGACAACTATCCCAAAGGGAGAAAAAAAGTAAACCCTTTTTGATGCCTACACATATAAAACATCATGATGAGAAGGGAAGAGGAAACAGGGAAGTATTGGATTTAGTGATTAATAGGCTGCCCTCAAATCAGTTTATTATACACTGCTGACAGGGGGGTTGGGGAAAGAGAACGATGCACATTTATCACAATCATCCAGACTCTGGTCTTGAGTGATTGCTTATTACTAAATACTTGTTTGTGAATAAACTGTGGTGGTGACTGGTTTACTTTTTCAGAAGGGTTGCTATTTTTATTCCTACTGTTGCTTAGGCCTTCTTTTTAAAAATTTCTTCCAGTTTAACTTTTATTAATTCCCTATCCCCTCTTGTTTCTTCTCCTCTTCATTTAGCATATACATTAACCTTTCCTTCCATTGAAGAGTTTTAATTGTACTATTTTTTTCCTTACTTCTCTTCCCTCATTTGTTAGGTTAGGATCTTTCATTAGTTTAGGTTTTTTTATATTATACAAATCAATATAGTCGTATGCAAATATTCCAAGGAAGGAAGGGAGGGAGGGAGGGAGGGAGGGAGGGAAGGAGGGAGGAAGGAAGGTGCTGAAGAGATGACTGCTCATTATTTTTTTAAGCCGATAGCATGTACTCCAATTTTGATTCATACTCAAAAAATGTGGTGTAGGCTGGATCAGGAATATAGAATATGGCCACAGAATCAGTTGGATGGTCTATGCACAGCCCTATTTTTATCCTTGTAGGTGTTACTTAGCCTGGTTGTTTTGCTGTTATAGTGTTCCTACATTGCCTCCTGTTTTTGAAGGGAGTCTATATCAACTTGATCATTTCAGTTCAAGTAGACCTCTAGTTATGACCACAATTGAGCCCCAAATTTATGTTGCTAAACAAGACATTTGTTAAGTGAGTTTTGCCTCATTTTACGAGTTTTCTTAATACAGTGGTTAAGTGAATCATTGCAGTTCTTAAGTTAGTCACACAGTTGTTAATTGAATCTGGTTTACCCAGCTTGTCAGAAAGTCACAAAAAGTGATCACGTGATCCTGGGACACTGTAGTCACCATAAATACGAATCAGTTGCCAACTGTGTAAATTTTGATCGCATGACCATGAGTATGCTAGAACAATCATAAGACTGTAAATTGGTCATAAATCACTTTTTTCAGTGATGATGTAGCTTTGAGCAGTCACTAAATGAATTGTTGTACATCAGGGACCACCTATCCTCTGAAAAACATTCTTATTTCTAAAATCATATCAATAAATTATCATTTGTCTATTATCTATCTATCTATCTATCTATCTATCTATCTATCATCTAGATTAGATTAGATTAGACTAGATTAGATTAGATTAGATATGTTTTTGGAGATTTTAGCAATACTAAATTTTATTTAGTTTTTTTTATAATTTCTAAATATGCTGTCAGATTTATAACTGATTCTCTGTCACCTTATTTTTTCAACTCAAGTGAGATAGGCAGCCAAATAAATTTAATAAAATAAATAGACTCATCTCCCATATGTCAGATGAAAAACTGTGCTATGGCAGTTCACATGTACTTTGTGTATGTAATTTGCATTTTAATAATAAAAGAGAATATTTTCTTAGTCAATAAATATTAATTATTCTCATACCTTAAGTACAGTACTGATTACAAAAACAGATTAAGAAATAAATGCAATTGTAGTTTAGTTAATTATGCAAATTTATCGTAAAACGGTTTGTTTTCTAAGGTGATATGTTAAACATATTACCTAAAGGAATAAAAAAAATGTCAAATCAATTTTCATGTGTTAATTTTTTTACTTCGGAGCCAAATTGTAACAGTCAAAGATGGAGTCAAATAGAGTACAAAATGAATTTGTACGAAATGGCATCCAGGTTCTTTTTATTCTGATTGTTTATTGATCTTATGGTTGCATTAAGGGTTGTCTTTATGTTGTTGCTAATATTTTACCTTGATTTTACAATAAAATAAAAATCTGCACAGGAGAAAGAAAAAGCAGAATACATGCCATTCCATTTTGATTCGTACTAAGATTAGTGTTAAGGAAATGGCTTCTAATATATATTTCTTATTTATTTCCATTTTAATTTTTATTTATTTATATTTATTATTAATCTATAGGATTGTTTATCTGACAGTTTAGAAGAAACTCAATTCTAAATGACTCTGGGAGGCTTACATTAAAAAAAAACCTATAAAAATAGGAAATGTCACCTAAAGCAAAGCAAATCCAGAAGAAACAACACTTTTTTAAAAAAAAAAATACTACAGCAGTTCAGCAGCTGCCATACCCCAATGCCTGGGAGAAAAAAAAAGTTTTCAAAGATTTTCGGAACATTATATATTGTTTTCTCTCAGCAGGAGCCTGCAAGATATTAATAATTATAATTTATTCCTTAATTGTAGCATTTGTAGCATCCTCTAATATTTGGCAGTAGAAAGCCATACAAAATACTTCACTATTATTCACTGTCCTTTTTTTCTCATGCCAGTTCAGAATCCCATTATTCATCTCATTTAGAAAATCACTGCTACAAGTAGGTGGTTTTCCCCACTTAGCTACTTTCTAACATTACTATAATTTAAATTATAGTACTATAAAATAATAGCTTAGCAATTCTATTTGTTTTAAAGTAAGTCAAGGCGGCTGAAGGCTAAATTATGCCATAATATTACCAATGTTGCTTTTCTGTCATATATTTGTAACATCTATGATAAAAATCGACAAAACTCACTCAGCTGTTTATTGAAGCCAAAAGCTATTGCTATACTGATAAAGGGATAAAAATAAAACCTAGAAAGGTCACTGCCAGCATGTTGCATATCTTAATAAAATCTTTTCTTTGAAAAACAAGTTTCACGATCCATGGTTCCCTTCTATGACTGAAGGTAAGTGTGTTTCTGTCTCTGACCTAATTCCTGCTAAATAGGTCAAGAAAGTGACACAAGAACCATTACAACTGGTTTATTGCTCGAAGCTGAATAATGCTAACTGAGAAGTTTTTAATAGGGAAAGATAAACTGCTTGAATTAGTATGGCTTATTGCTGTTTAGTTTTGCTTGCTGGTCAGTTGCCCTTTATTGGAAATTTTTCTCCTGTAGTTTGTTCTGAGAGAATCCAATTCCTGAAATACCAATGATGTTGAATAACAAATAACAGATTAAAGGCACCTTGGAGGTCTTCTAATCCAACCCCTGTTCAAATAGAAATCCTATATCAGTGATGGTTAACCTTGTTGGCACCAAGTGCTGAAACTGGACCATGTGCACGCTGGAGCACCGGAACCTGGAAGAGCAGTTGCCTACGGCATGCATGCACACAGAGAGGGCTCTGCATGACATTTCTAGCACGTGTGCCATAGGTTCACCATCACAGCCTTATATCATTCCAGACAAGTGGCTATCCAGTCTCTTCTTAAAGTGATACTATGCATTCAGTCATATCTGACTCTTGGAGATTCTATCAACCAGGTCTCTCCACATCTTCTGATCTTGCATTTACTTCTTTGAGTTTTTCTATGCTCTGGCTGATGCCACCTTTTATGGTATGCAGCCATTATGTTCTTTGATCGTCTATAGCGATAGCAATAGCAGTTAGACTTATATACCGCTTCATAGGGCTTTCAGCCCTCTCTAAGCGGTTTACAGAGTCAGCATATCGCCACAAAGTCTGGGTCCTCATTTCACCCACCTCGGAAGGATGAAAGGCTGAGTCAATCTTGAGCCGGTGAGATTAGAACCACTGAACTGCAGATAACAGTCAGCTGAAGTGGCCTGCAGTACTGCACCCTAACCACTGCGCCACCTCGGCTCATTCTGATTTCTTTTTATCACCAATCCTTCCACATAATTGCTTTCTTCAGTGAATTCCTCCACATGACATGACAAAAATACGTNAAAAGGGGAGGAGAATTTACTGTAATCCACCCAGGGTGGATTCTATATGTTAAATGTTACATTTATTTGGTATTTGGATGACCTTTTTCTCTTTTTTTGTACATCATTTTTTCCCCTTTTTTATTGTTATTAGTGCTGTACATATGGTTTTTTTTTGTTTTGTTTGTTTTCCTGTTTTGTATTTTACCTGTTATAATAAAACGAAGTAAATATACTTTTTTAAAAAAAATCAAAATTAGTGTTTTGAAGAAATACAATAGAAAGAATACTGGGTCTTTTGAGCTTCCATGTTGGAAAGACCCTTGAGAATACTATGGACAGGCAAGGGAAAAAACCAAATAGTTCTCATAATAAGCCTTTTCAACTCTCATTGAGGTACAAATGACCATGCTCAAACTATCGATTTTATACACATTATGCAAAATCCCAGAACCCTTAAGAAGTCCGTAAGGCTTAGAAAGATGAAGGAAAGAAGACAAGACAATCACCAACAAGATAGATGTAGCCAAATGTTTTGGCAATACTACACTATTGGAAGATCTAAATGGCCAGGAATAGGTCTTCCTGGGAAAGGTCTATTTATGCAGTTGCTAAAAATTGATACTAGCTTGATGCCTCATAGCCAATCAATCAGAAAAAGCAAAAAAACAAGGAACTGCATGTATTTCCTGACATTTGTATAATGAAAGTTTGCCATATATGCCATTTATGCCATTTATGCCATACCTGTTGCCATAAATCTTGACAAAATTTTGTGAGACCTACTTTTATGCCTTTTTCTATGGTTCAGTTTGCAGAAATAAATATGTAAAGGTTTTGTACAAAGAATCATCATATACCATACCACTAGCTACTAAAGGCATTCCTTGACGAATTGAAAAGAAAATATGTGTAATCCAGCCGCGTAGGATGTCTATTTTCAATGAGCTGCTAAAACCTATAGAAATGAACTAACATAATGTGAATAACTGAGAAGCACAATATAGGGTGGGAATTGTATGATAAGAAAGTGGTTAAACGGATTTAGGATAATTCATAGTCACACAGTATTTACACTTTGGTTGTAATTTTGAAGAAAGAAGTCATATTTAAATGTTGCAAATGGTAGAAATTAAGTAGAGATTGCATACATGGACATAAATGAGATAGGTATTTAGCATTCTTGAAATAAATCTGGTGATAAAGAGGGTGTACCAATAGCCAGATCCCTTAGAAAATTTATTAGATAAATTACATTAAAAATTCGAATATGGTTCCATTTTCTTCTAAACACCTTCTTGATCATTTGAAGCATGAAGCATGAATATTCCTAAGTACAGTAACATTTTCTATTTGTGAGTGAGAGTGTGTAGTGATGTGGGGTTATAGGTATTTGTATGTGATTGGGCCATGACTTTTGTTGCATCCTTTATATTAGTTTCACCTAATTGACAAATGATCTAACTTATCCATATTTCTGCAATGCACGCTCAAAAGTGTGATCTGGTTGGGAGTCAGGTTGGATCTTACTAGCAATAGCACTTAGCAATAGCACTTAGACTTATATACCACTTCACAGTGCTTTACAGCCCTCATAGTGGTTTACAGAGTCAGCATATTGCCCACAACAATCTGGGTCCTCATTTTACCTCCCTCAGAAGGATGGAAGGATGAGTTAACCTTAAGCCTGGTGAGATTTGAACTGCCAAATTGCAGGCAGCCATCAGGCAGTCGAAGAAGCCTGCAGTACTGCATTCTAATCACTGCACCACCATGGCTCAATGACATAAAAGCACACTAGAAGACTAATTACAAGCTTGATCAGCTGCTGTCTCAACTGGGAATATGTATCCCCTTCCAGAGTGAAAGACAAGCTATTCTCTATCAATTTTATAAAATATTCCAGACCAGCCCTATTAGTAGGCAGAACAAAGCTACCAGCATCTGCTTCACTCTTGACCCACTCTCATTGCTGTTTAAAAGCATGGCTTTCTGGAGTGGCCATCTGGCTGACTTTTCTATTTATGAATGAGGAAATTGCTGCTCAGATATTGATATTCACAGAATGGCCAATTGGTCCACTGACCAGAAGACATCAGAGCAGCACACAAGAGGAACATGCAGTCCTTCCTTTGCTTGGGGTGGTGATTGGCAGCCGGCTTTGGCCACCTCTTGTATGGGGCTAATTTTGTGCTAATCATTACTGCTAGGGCTATTACAAATTTACTGTATTAGAAAAAGAGTGCTAACAAATCACTTTGCTTTGACAAACACTTTCCCTTGCTTGTCACTTTCTATAGCAGCCTGCAGCATGTTCTGTCAAAACATCTGGGCACTGTCAGTCAAGCTGTCTGAAACTCAAGGAAGTAGCTTTAAGCTCATATTGGATATTCTGCATAAGTCAGTAATTGAATTTTTGTATTCAATTTACAAGCAGGTTTTGGTATTGTTACCTGGTGCTTTGGTAATCCAGCTTTCACTTTATCTGAAGTAGCATTTAAAAATTGGGGTGCAGAATCTCAGTACTCTGAGCCCCATATTATACATTGTAAAGCAAAAGTTATGAGAGTGAATGAGCAGACTGCATGTTAGAGTTCAGTTGGTAGTTAATTTCCAGTCTTGTCACAACCTTTAGTCACTGAACATCGGAATAATTGGGAATAATGGCCAGTAGCTGCAGTAATTCTGAATAATATAAATCTATACAGTACAAGGTGTCATGGCAGACATGAAGTAAATTTATACCCCTAATGTACTGGAGGCTCAATACTTATGCACTTTGGGTGGCGGATAAAACTCTCTTTCTCTACCTCTTCCTTTCTTTTTTAATTTCACATTTTAAAACAGTGTTCTCTGTCCTCCGATATACAAATTGAGTGCTTTAGGGTTAGACTTTGGCTTACAAATAGGAAAGACCTCCACCAGCCTTTTTTTTTTAAGGAACAATAGCAATAGCAATAGCAGTTAGACTTATATACCGCTTCATAGGGCTTTCAGCCCTCTCTAAGCGGTTTACAGAGTCAGCATATTGCNTTAAAGTTGCCAAGGTTGGGGACCACTGATCTAAATTATTTAGATTGGGCAGACACAGAAAAAGCCTGACTAGGGCCAGCTACTAAAAAAAGAAGAAAACCCCCATTTTTATAATCTTCCCTCCATTTGCAGCTGAAGTCACTCAAGAGAAACTATAGCTCCTGGAAGCCCTGTTTGAGCTTTTCCCTCCTGGCAAGTTTTTACCTATTCAAGGAAACTGCTTTGGATCATCTGTTGGATCCATAGCAGATTGAACCTGATTGTGACCAAGGCAGAGGACTTAGACAACCCCCAGTAACTGTAGCTGAACTTGCAGCTACAGGCCCGAGGAATTTGCTGCCCCTTTTGAGAAGTGAATTTAGGACTTCCCATGCATTGATTGCCTCCTTAGTTCATCAAAGCCCAGCTATCATAGAAGAGTACCAGCTGAATTAGCTTTAACTAATCATTGAGGTCCAATTCAGACATAAAAACGTCCATGGACATGGACCAATGTCCATTCTCCAAAATTGTCTGGTTCCTCCTCTTCACAAAGAACCCAAGGTGCATGCTGAGGGAAAGCAAGCCAAACATTTAGGCATAAATAAGTTGGAATTTGGCCAGCTTCCCTCTCTCCACCTTTATATCACACCACTTTTTATGTGCTTCTTATATTTGACTGACTTCTGTCTCCCTATTTTTTATTTGCAATGTCTGATTTCCAGTGCAATATAAATGCATATTTCTTTTCTCCTCCTCCAGAACATTGTTTCCCCTTCACTCTCTCTCTGACAAAACAACTTATAAAGTCTTATTACATTCATCCTTTTCCCTAACAAATGTATGATGCAGTCTGTCCAATGCCAATCTCAGGGCATGCTTATTGCTGTGAATTCACTTTAAGTGAATTCCCATTGGGCACTATTTCTCCAATGACTTCTACTTCTACTTTATTCCCGTTGGCTATTGGTTCTCCCTCTGAGTGATTTAATTATATTTCTTCATATTTTTATTGCTCTTTCTCCAGTGAATATGTTTTATTTGATGACCGCTACTTTTCTTTTATAGCCGTTTGACAACTATCCCTTGTGTTGTTGCTCTACAAATTGTCTCTTCCTCTGAGTAGGATGTGGTTGCCATTTTGGGGGTCCATATTGCTTTTGGGATGCATAGTTTTTAAATATTATTTTGTTAAAAGATCTACATTGTACACTGGTCTTCTCTGAATGGGTCCATGTAACTCAATACTTCCAGAAACTGTTTACTCTCCTTATTTTTCTCACAGGAAAGTAGGATACACAACTACTCAAAGTTTCTGGGAATCAGGAAGCATATAAATTTAATAACTTTTTATTAGCACTTGGGGACTATTGCAGTTGGTAAACCAGCTTGGGTACACTTTCAAAGAGTGCGATGAGGAAGGCGTTAAAAATACTCCTTTGAGTCCAGTTCAACTTCTAGTGATCTATATACATCCACTTAACTTTGCAGTTGAATAGAAATGGTTATTATAATTGCTAATTGCTTAATATTATAATCTACATTGTATTTTACATATATAAACACACATGTGTTACTGAAAGAAAAAATAAATGAAGCACAAGAATTAAAACAAAATTTCAGTAGAAAAAAAGAAAAAGGGGAAAAAACTGTTAGGTTTCTGACATCCTTCTTTCTATATATCTGCTAATCTGCATTACTTGCAGACATTTAGCCCCCCTTATGCTGTAAGTATGGGAACCAGTTGTGTTTAAATTTACTTAATAGTGCATATCAACAGTACTGCTAGTTTTACAACTTTCCAAGTTTAAGTTTCCAATGAAACAATTATGTCATTCTTCCAATGTTAAGCAAAGTGAAGTCTGTCCTTTAAGCAATCTCTCATTAAATAATTATGTTTCTTCTTAGCTTCCCCCCACCCAATTATACCTAATAAGAAAATGTGTGGCTTTATTTCTATTTCCAAACTTTTCTGTAATATGTTATGTTTGTCTTTCTAGTACTTTGCAGTGTTTCTAAATATTTCATTTTCCATTTTCCAGATCTCGATTTGGTAGGTGGCTGTCATCCAGTCCTGCTGAACATTTTGATATCAATAATGGCTAGGTATCTCAACTGTTGGAGTCAGGAGGGATCTTACCTGTTCACAAAATGGCACGGTTCTTGAATTCGCCAGTTACAAAACATCCATTTGCCAGATGGCAAGTATTGAAACTGTTTCTTGTCATCCATCCAGCTTATTTAGAAACCTTTTTATCACCTTGGTTTACTTTGCAACAAGCAGTTGCATTTTACAACCCTCTAGTCAAACACAATACCGAATTACAGCCAACTCAATATGTACCTCCTAATTTTTTTTAAAAGGAAGTCTATGTGACATTTGTGGCACTCAGGGACATTTTTCTAAATAAAAATCATGCTAGGGATGGATGCTTTCTTTCCAATCTGCCACCTGCCCATTTATTTTCTGTTAATTAAAAAATACCTCAGAAAAGTATAAGACCTGCCAATACATTGGACTCTAATTTGATCCAGATAAAGATATTTCTTTGTTTTGGAGTTGAGTTGTTTTGGGTTGGTGTTTTTTTTTTTTTTTTGCTTGATTGTTTTTCAGACTCAATTGGCTGTTAAAACAAGACTACCATTATTTACCATTATTTAGACCTGTGTCTAAAACACTGTATAAACTTCTTTTCTTGAAAGCTTCCATTTGCCTCGTTTGTTTTTCCCTTGAAACACAGACAATGCTTGCTACATTACACATCAGTCAATATCATAGCTGAAATCCTGAATGGCCTCAACCTTACAGAAGAGTTAAAAAGGTAAAAGCATAAAATGGAAACAGTGAAATGGGATGTTTTTATGCTAGTGATTTCATGGTATTAAATATGCATGTGTAAAATCTTCATGCCAAGCACAACCAAATTTAAAATTATTGACACACGGCTGAAAAATAATGTATAGATACACGATGTTGTTTTTTCTTCTCCTTACATTAATGTATGTTGAGTAATTAGAACACAGCTTGAGATCCCCAATAATTGGCATAATTGGCAACTGCAGAAGTTTCTAGCAGGTGATGTACACAAATGCTTTCTATAGTTGATAAGTGGCAATGAATAGACATGTTCAATTTAGATCCCTCTTTTTTTTAAAAAAAAACCTTCATATTTAAAAATGCCACAAGTAAGCTCTATTTGAATCTTAACATCTTCTAGAGATTATATTGTCTGTGGAAAAGACACTTTTTGTCTAGTTTTTCTGATGAGACCAGTCCAGTACAACTGAACCTCTGGCATTATTAATATTAATATCCAACATACTGCACATTGGAGACTGGGAATAGATATATAATAGTACACATGGAGCCAAGCTGGGTTTGCACTGGTTCGGGTGAACCAGTAATGGAAATTACAATCAGGTTGCTGAACCGGTAGGGATGGCAGGCTTGCCACGCCCCCGAACTGGTTCCCCAGTTGCCCATACTGTTGCCGGCATGTTTTTTACTCATTTATAATGTTCTGGGCATGCTCAGAACAATTTATAGGCAACTGCGCATGCGCAAGCAGTGCACAAAGCGAATTGGCAGTAACACTGGCAGCAACCCACCCCTGATGTGGAGGTATTACATTGTAACCACATAGTATGATTTTATTATTATTTTCAGCTCTCTATTAATTGTAAAGATAAATTAAATAACTGTCCATAAAGAATCCCTTTATTAAAGATTCTTTTTTGTAATCTATAGACATGTGGGGAATGAGGAACTCCCATTTTAACAAGTTGCTTCATCTGGCAGAGGGAAATTTCAGTTTGAGCCTATGGCTCTATTACTAGTGAAAAAAGATTCACTGCTGCTTTTGTGGAATTGCTTAAAAAGAGTGCTTTTCTCAAAATGAAAGTGTCTTCTCAAGATTTACATGGCCAATTTATATCTCGCTCAACTGTAATCTTTACTGACAAATGAGAAAGTTGGACATATGCTAACAAGAATTTCAGTGTTCTAAGGTAGATGACCTGAACTGGATCCACAACAATTTATTCTTGTAATCGATCCAAGATTTCTGCCCGTGCTAATCAAAATGGATGCACACAACTCATCTATGTGCATGACTACATTAACACCCATCTGTTGAGATGGCAAACTGCCTATTCACAAAGTATACTGCCAGGTTTATAGCACATGGGTGCCAATCTCAGAGTGAATTCATGCTTGACTAAAAAAAAAAAATAGATACAGTGAAAAGTACTATCCCTTTCTGACTCTTATACACTTAGTTTACTTCCTCCCTAGGAAATGATTTCCCTTCCCCACTCCCCACTCCTTAGGAGATATCGATATTCTTCCAATCCTTTTCAGGAGTGTAGAATACTAGTTCTCTGGAAGCTGCTATTGTGGCTTTCATCAGTTCTAACTAGCAAGCCAACGTTGGGGTCAAGAGCTGCTGGAAGGGGTGGATCAGCAACATTTGGAAGGCATCATTTTTTTCATCCCTGCCCTCATGGAAATTAAAGTGCCTTGCAACAACTTACAAGCATTATTAGAAGAAAACGTGTATTTCTTGACATTCTGACTTCTCAATTATTTGCAATGAAGATGCTTGTATCAGCACATTAATAAGCTTTGTCGCATTCTGAAAGGCTTTGTGAGGTAGTAATTTAGTGGATTTGAAATGCTTCATAATTGGTCTAGATTTATAATAAACCTAATGCGTTTTTTACTTCTACAGACATTTTCAAACACAAATCCTTCTTAAATGTTCATGATTTGGCTATAAAATACCCCTTTTTTCTGTTCCTTTGGCATGAAATTATCTTTCTGATAGTTTTTCATTCTGAAGAAAAAAAGTTTCATTTGGGAGATAGCTTCATTTCTAAGCCTTGTATATTTAAAATATTTTTATCATGACAAAACAGTAACAACTCTGTTCTAATTTATCTATTTTTTTAAAAAGTTTTTTTAAAAATCTCTCATCTAAGAGCCAAGGTGGCGCAGTGGTTAAAAGCAGCACTGCAGGCTACTGCTAGATCAGCAGGTCAGCGGTTAATCTCACCGGCTCAGGGTTGACTCAGCCTTCCATCCTTCCGAGGTGGGTAAAATGAGGACCCAGATTGTTGGGGGCAATATGCTGACTCTCTGTAAACCGCTTAGAGAGGCCTGAAAGGCCTATGAAGCGGTATATAAGTCTACTGCTATATTGCTATTGCTATCTTAGTGGCAGTGTTGACTTTATTTGTCTCTCTGTTACCACAGCAGTTTACACTGTAATTGTAATGCACAAGGAACCAGGCCCACACCATGAGTTGATTGCAGTTAAAAAAGTAAAGGTTCACCTCGCACATATGCGCTAGTCATTCCCAACTCTAGGGAGCGGTGCTCATCTCCGTTTCAAAGCCAAAGATCCAGCGCTGTCTGAAAACGTCTCCGTGGTCGTGTGGCCGACATGATTAAACTCCAAAAGTACATGGAATACTGTTACCTTCCCACCAAAGGTGGTTCCTATTTCTACTTGCATTTTTACATGCTTTTGAACTGCTAGGTTGGCAGAAGCTGGTAAAAGTAAAGGGAGCTCACTCCGTTACGCAGCACTAGGGATTCAAACTGCCAAACTGCCCACCTTTCTGATGGACAAGTTCAGCATCTTACTTCTTTATTTTTGCAATGTCTATTAACAAGAATCTTGACAGACTAATTGCATTCTCTTGAGAAATGTCAGATAAAGCTTTAGTGATGCTGGAGTTGCTAAGGCCTGCATTGCTTTCTGCTGTGCAAGGACTCTAAGCTCAGCCCCCTCTTCTCATCTTCTCCTGCTCTAGCTGGAGATTCTACTACGATAATGCATATAAATAACTATGAAAACATGACCTTGGCTTTTCTGCCCATTAGCATATGAATCTTTATCAAAATCACATACACTTAAATGTACATTATTATCTATCCAACACATTACCCAAACAGGACAATTACCGTATATTGTAATTTGACAAGTACAATAACCATAATCTATATGTGCTTATGTCTGCATATGTCAGTCCCTATCCCTCCATGTATGGATACTTCTACATATCCCTATCAATAGGGAGACATTCTTTATTTGTCTACTCAAAGGAGTTTACAACAAACACTGAACAAACTTGTAATTATGTAAAATTAACTGAATGTAGATGTCACTGAATTCAGTGATGCTTATTTCCAATTGCAAAGTTTCAATTTGTAAAATACAATGAAGTGTTAATAAGAACCTTTCTACAAATTAAAATGCATTCTTTTAAATGTATAACAATGTAATTAGAAATACTTTTAGTGGCATGCAAATATATAAACATGCAAACTGTTAGTAGGAAATAGTAAGCCCATCAAAGAAAAGTACTCAGTCACATGGACTGCATTCCTCTTTTTGGATCTCTATGCTGACCTGACATAAAATAATAATAAAACCTCAAAGCTATATTATGATTTTACTGATTTAAGGGTCTTTTAATGATTCTCCAGCAGACACTATTATTCCTGCTCTGAAAAATGGCTCTGGGCTGCCCTACATCATTTTTTTGTACACCACTACTGTTAAACTATTGTTACATAATCAGTAGTAGTAAGACTGTGATAATTTATGAGTGGGAGTGGATACTTAAGTGCTATTTTACTTTGACACTTTCACATTCTGAAATTTAAAGGTGACTCTGTGATTTCTGATTTTCCCAAGAACCAAAGATAAAAAGAATCCTGCGTTCTCCATATTTCTGACCTTCTGAAAGCAGAGAGAGATTTGAGATGCTATACCACTTTTCCTTGAATCTGGCACACTCCTTATATCTGTCAGGACTACAATGGCTTTTCTGGCTAAGAATTCTAGGAGTTACAGTCCCTAAATATCTAAAAGGCACAATTTCTTCCCTAGTTTCCTTTATGTGTTGCAAAACAACTGAGTTACTGAGTGGAGATGTTTACATATGTAGCTCCTAAGAAGTTCCAACATTTAAGCAAAAGCATTTTATTTGTGACTGTTTACACAGAATTACATATAAATGTGGCTGGTTGAAAAGAAATGTGGATTTGGCTAATGAGGAAAAATTATATTTATGTGCATAAACATAACATATCAAATAAATAAATTATATATCAGCTTGAGTAGTCTATATAAATATAGATATTAGTACTCCAGATCCATGCTTCAATATTCTTACAGGATGTTTAAATTTAAAGCTAACACATAATTTACAGTGGATTACCTTTCTATTAAGTAAGACAGGTTCAGAATTGTATTCAGAATTGACTTTTATTGGAAGGACACAATGGAATATAAATAATAACTATAAAACCTAGTAAGAAGTGAACCCATTTCTTGTTAGTCTCCATGGGAGAAACAAAGCAAACTATGAACATTTTATTTTTATGTTTAAAAGAACTAAAAAATATGGTTTTCAATTGCATTTAAATTCAACTTTGAAGTCAGTTTCCCCACCCCCACCTCAAAGAAGGAGGTAACAGAATAAAAAAATGTAATGAATAAATGGTAAGAAGATTGTGGAAAAATCAACAAGACCGACCTAGCAAATATGTAACTTCTAAAGCAAGGAAGGGGGGAAAAACATTCCCTCGTTTCCAAAGTGGCTGATAATTCAGATGGAGTGAGAATAGTAGTAAGCCTTCTGGATTCATCTACCAAGAAACCAATCAATAATTCCTGTGGGTCTGTTCCAGCAGAATGACCAAAGGGGGAAAAATGATAAAAGCTCAACAGAAGAAAATGCTGAATGAGCAAAAGCAGCCGTGGACAATGATGTACTACAAGAATGCTTCTTTGAGCTAATCCATAAGTAGACTCAATTTAAAACACATAATATCCACACTCTCTCTCTCATTCAGCTGTTCTGAGGCATGGTGGCAATAGAAGTTGGTCAGCATTCAATTAGATACTCTATTTATATACTTAAAAGTATAATTATTCTAGGTACTATGTTAGCTAGCTTAAGGCAGATTAGAACTCACGATCTCCCAGTTTCTAGCCTGGTGTCTTAGCTACTATGCCATAATGAGTCTCTTTACATAAATCTGTTCAGAAATAATTCCTATGAAATTAAACTGGACATTCTCCCAATTAAACATGCGTAGGATAGCAAGTATATATGTATGTGTGTATGTATGTATGTATGT
>NW_013659128.1:23806-35101 GCF_001077635.1 Thamnophis sirtalis | reverse complement strand
TGTAAGCCGCCCAGAGTCCCAAGGGAGTGGGCGGCATACAAATTTTAATAAATTTCAACATTTCCAAAAGGGAAGTTGGTAGCAGCCTGTGGCTTATCTATCCAAACAGTTGGATGGTGTGGCGAAAGGCTGGCCACATTGTCTTAAAATCCTGGCCGCCACGACTCTCTTGATGGAGGAAGCTAATAAATTAACCTTTGGACAGCCAACCACTATCTATACCAGCCACGCAATTCAAGGAGTCTTAGAAACAAAGGGCCATTTATGGTTAACAAACCCCAGAATTTAGAAGTATCAGGCTCTCCTTACTCAGAATCCATAAGTGACCTTAAAGCAAACAAATGCCCTAAATCCAGCCACTCTCTTGCCAATACCGTGACCTGAAATTGAACACAACTGTATGCAAGTCATTGAGAGCCAGTTTTCGTGCAGGCCGGACTTAACTGACATACCGCTGAAACCTGCAGACCATAACTTGTTTACAGACGGGTTGAGCTTCATTACTACGGGA
Source organism: Thamnophis sirtalis (assembly GCF_001077635.1). Next base: position 34,590 of record NW_013659128.1, on the reverse strand, counting down.
GAGCGTTATGCAGGCTATGCGATAGTCTCTCTTTCTCTCATAGAAAGCGGACCACTTCCAAAAGGCACTAGCGCCCAGGTAGCAGAATTGTGGGCTTTGATCCGGGCACTAGAAAGGACAAAGAATGAGAGAGTGAACATCTGGACTGACTCTAAGTACGCCTTCCTTACCTTACATGTTCATGCAGCCGTTTATAGGGAAAGGGGTCTTTTAATAGCCTCAGAAAAAGAAATTAAACACCCCTTCCTAATTGAAAGACTCATAGCTGCTGTCAAAATGCCAAAGAAAGTCTCAGTTATGCATTGCAAGGGCCACCAGAAGGGGCAGGATGAAATAGCCAGAGGGAATAGGGCCGCCGACAAAGAAGCAAGGTTATCAGCAACCCGAGACGATCAGGGCCACCCTGACATAACTGCTTACGTAGCATTGGAGATGCCAAAGGGACTGAGTCCCAGATACTCCAAAGCAGAGGAACTCCAGGCAACTGTAGACTTGAGGGGACATAAACAAGGAGAGTTGCATGTACTTCCAGAAGGAAGGATTTTTGTACCGGCCAACTTAGCCTGGCCAGTAGTGAAAGACTCTCATTCAACAACGCATATGGGCAAAACTGCATTAGCCGAAGCACTTCAATGTATATCTTACATCAACTGCCTCCACTCTCTATGTGCCCATGCAACCGAAAGATGTAACACATGTGCCCAAGTTAATTCAAGGCAAGGACCTAGACTCCCCCCTGGAAGCCAACCCAAAGGGTATTATCCCATGGATTCACTAGTTGTTGACTTCAGAGATATGCCCAAGTGCAGACTTTATAAAGCTATGCTGGTCATGGTGTATAATTATACTGGATGGCCTGAATGTTTTCCCACGAAGAAAAAGCAAGCACGTGAAGTGGCCAGAATCCTGCTTAAAGACATTGTGCCCCGATATGGAGTTCCCTCGTTCATATCATCAGACAACGGGCCTGAGTTTGTGCAACAAGTAATTCAAAAACTAGCAAAATCCTTAGAGACCCAATGGAGGCTTCATTGTTCTCAACACCCCCATAGTGGGGGTCGTGCTGAATGCGCGAACTGCACTGTTAAGGAAAAGATAACCAAGGTGTGTCTTGAAACCCAACTTAAATGGGTGGACGCCTTACTCTTGGCACTCTGGTCTGTGAGATGTACACCACATAAAGGACTTAAATTATCTCCTTTTGAAATGATGTTTGGACGGCCACCGGTTATAAGCCCTAATTTAAAAAATCATATAGGAGACCTAGGACAGCTGGGGATCTCACGGGTGAATCAAATGGTGGGAGAATTAAATAAGCAAATACAAGAAATCCAGCAGTACTGTGTTTCACCTCACCCCACCATTTCTGATGACTTCTAGTCATAATATTCAGGTGGGAGACCGAGTTTGGGTGAAACACTGGAAAGGGGAGAATCTAAAACCTAGATGGAAGGGCCCGTATACTGTAGTTATGTGTTCTCCACTTGCAGTAAAAGTGTTAGAATCCAAGTCTTGGATTCACTGGACACGAGTTAAGACAGCTGCTGAGGAGTACTGGGAGGCTAACCGGGACGAAGCCCATCCTCTAGTGGTACACTTAAAGAAGCGCCCCCTATAACTGTCCTACCGGCAACAGGTAACCTACATACGGGGCAGAAGAGGCCTTACTGGAGTCACCCCTGGAAGCTGACTCCTCTACATATGGCCGAAGATTTGGAGGAGGAAGACAACGTTCCATTTATTAGATATAAGATGTATTAGAAAATTTGAGCACCTGTCAGGGTATGGCAATTCAAGTATTCATAGCCATAACTGCACTATCTCTTGCTTTAGTGAATGTGCTTACCCTTATTTTGATTTGTTGTATAGGGTATTCATTCTTCAGGAATTGCCCCCTCCCGAAAAAGACAGGTGCTGAGGCTAAAATCATAGACTGTGACCAAGAGGAATGCGAATCCTCTGATGACACTTATGTTTGAGGAACCGTGGGAGTGGGTTCTCTGTAACATAATAGGAGTTTTGGGATTGTGGGCAATACATTTAGCAAATAAGACTTGGTTTTGTGAATCGCCCAAAACTGATATTGCCCTTCCTCAAACTATATATAACCCCCACCTTCTCCCTGACGTGGTGATTCTGTAGGTTAAAAGAATTGTGTTTGGAGAGGTTCTGCATAAGGGACAATTATGAGCTTTTTGTGGCTCTGGCTGTTATTGGCAAAGGGCCTGCTAAGTGATAACGTCCTGAATATTAGTTCCCAATGTTGCGAAAATACCTGAGCAACCCCCCTTGCTCTTGAAGAAATATCCAAGGATGTTAAAAATCCTGGAGAACAGGGTAGAATCAAGTCACTGGATGTGGAACAGATCTGCTCCCGCCAACGGCGCATCATTTATGCTTGGGGACAGAACTGTAAGCCAATCCCAACACCTAAGGTCAATTATCTGACAATCCCTGTAAGAAATAGGGTAGAACATAGGGAGAACGGGCCCCTACAACAATTGAGAAAAGGGAACTATATGTTAAGAGTGCTGGAGTTAGGTCAAAGCTTAATCAATCAGTCTGACCCTGCCCTAGGTCAAAAATGCTGGTTGTGTTTATCTGCTGGACCTTCATCTTATGCTGTTCCAGTTGAGCCAGATCTTTGGGGAAAGACCAAGGCCACGATAATCCTTGAAAAGGGTGGTAGATGGGGAACCAAAGCGGCAGAAGCCCAGCTGCAAAGTGACTTGTATAATGCACTCAAAAGGCTGGGGATGAGCCGTCTCCCTATTGTTGGCCCCATAGCCGTGGGTGTAGAAATTATAGGGTCACACTCCTTGTGCATCAAACGTTATAAGAAACCTGGCATTCCTGTGGGGTCACTGTCAGAAAAACAGTGCCCATCTGAAATGTACCTTGCCCCTAGAAAGACACTTGTGGACGCAAAATTAACCCGCAGCATGTCTCCATCTGCTCACAACCTCTTCCAACAGAAGGTCACTTTCTCGCTTCCGCCCCCACTCGTTTTTAACCTTTGGGAGGGGAATTTGACTACTGGAAGATGCCCAAGGCCATTTCAGCCACCCCGATTCCCCGTTTGGCTCTCGATTCAATCCACCATGGGATTTTGTGTTCATTTTCCCCCTGGAAACACCAGTTCCCACTATGTCTTTGAAGGTCCAGTCCTCAGGGATAAGCAAATAGACCCTAACCATGAAGTTCCATTAGAGCCCCCGACTGGTATGTTCCTGGCAAGAACCTTACAGGTCTGGACTAATGAAAGGAACCTCCGAGCTCATGCCTTCTCCATGAACATAGGCGTATGTGTAAGAGAAAATGGAGTCTTCTTTTTATGTGGGAAAAATGCATATCTATGCTTACCTTCCAACTGGACTGGAACATGTACCCTGATACACCTCCTCCCCAAAATGAGTGTGGTAAGCAGAGAACAGGCTCTCCCTGTACCTCTAATGGGACATGTTCAGAAAAGGGTGCCACTCTTAATCCCACTGTTAGTGATCCTGGNTTTGGTCTAACTCCTCAGGGAAAGCTCTTATTACCGAATGGAGTGGTTTTCTGGCTTTCCCCTCTTTCTTGCCTCCTCCGATCTCCCAAAGTTCTAGATTCCCCTCTGTCTTGCCTCCTCCAATCTCCCAAAGTTCTTTCCCCAGAGTGTGATAGCTTTCTAATGTATTCTTCTCTCTCTTGCCTCCTCCGATCTCCCAAAGTTCTTTCCCCAGCATGTGATAGCTTTCTACTGGATTCCCCTCTCTCTTGCCTCCATTGATCTCCCAAAGTTCTTTCCCCAATGTGTGATAGCTTTCTACTGGATTCCTCTCCGCCCTGCCTTCTATGAACTCCCTAATTTTGGCCCTTAATCCTCCAGTTGTCTATTGTTGGGAGGTTTTCCCCTCTCTTCCCCCCGCTTTCATAGGAGTTTCAAAATTTTTTGCCACATGGCTTGGGGGTGGTGGTCATGTGACTGAGTATGAATGAGTGATGTCAAATTGGCCATTCCTACCTGGTGACATGACTGCCAAGCCACGCCCACAAAATAGGTGACACCCACAGAATAGGTTCTAAAAAAATTGAAACACAGACACACACACACACACACACAGAGTACTACCATAACAAAAGGAACCTGGACACAAATTGTAAACAGTGACTTGGAAAAAAAAGGCTTAAAAACTTTGTCAACTAATCTTTATTTAGAATATGTTATAAAGGTTTAAGGTTATTGGATGATTTTTGTAATAACTAATGAAATGCCATCAGGTGGTTGTGTTTTTAACTATGGATTATTTTAGGCAAAAGAACACTAAAACAACGTCAGTCAAATGAGAACTATGCTATGTTGATAGTAAGACTCATTAAGAATCTTTGACATCTGATATGAATATAAGTAATGGCTATGGAAGAGCTGCACGAAAGCTAATTGTAACCAATTGACACACTTTCTACAAGATGTAATGTAAGATGATGAATTTTTTTGTGTTATTTGTTTAATAAAAATAAAAGTTTCTTGCAAAAAAACAAAACAAAGCACAGGAAAAACCCCGAAACTACCAGAAACCACAAGGAATAACAAAAGGCATAAAATCCAATAAGGCAAGGCAAACATCGCAACCATTTACATAAGTTACAAAGACAGACACCTACTCACAAGCACCCACACAGGAAACACCCTTCCCCCCTTTTGACAGGATTAACTCTAAGGACAAGACACCAGACAAAATGGAATCAGAAGACAAGAGAACCAAAGTTAAAACAATCACCAAAAATATAGAAATCTTTGTAAAGCATAAACTTACACAAAAGCCTCAAAAGAGAAAAACTGTATAAAAGGGGAAACCAATGCATGTACGGGGTTCTGCAGACCCGGGAATATCTGAGCTGCGTCTCTTCCTTCCCATTTTCCTTTCCTCAATAAAATTCATAACTTTCAGGCAGCTGTCTTCATGAAATTTTCTTATAGCGTCAGTGGCGCAAACATGCAATGTTCTTAATAATTTCATACTATAGGCTTTTAAAAAGCACACAGACAATCAGATTTTCTTTTCAGTGAATATGCATGGGAATGGGATCCATCAGTAAGTATGTCCAGATAAATATTGGAACCTTTACATCATAACTTTTAGAACTTTTAGAGGGGGTTGCAATTTGAGCCAGTGCATCCCCAAAGCCCACTCTGGCAGATGTCACATTATGTAGCAAGCATATTGACAAGCAAACAGCAAGGCCATATATAGTATATATATATGACAAAAGTGTTCAGTTTAGATGTGCTAGTTCCTTAACCCCTCAAACACCTCCTTAACATTAAACAATAAAATACTTGAACATTGCAGTCATGGTATATTTGACAGACAGATGAATTCAGGAAAGGCTATTGCAGCTCCCATCTCCAGACCTTGCCAACAAAGCTACAGTACTGAAAATCCTGCAGCCTGGTAAACAAACTATAAAACTATGTATCTGCTTCACCTAAATAGATTCCAGTAATAGATTTTCACCTCATGCTAGATGATATTCTAAATAATTTGGAATTCACTACTATTAAGATTTTTTAAAAATTACTTTATTTACTTTTTTAAACTGAATACCAAATGCAGTAAGAGCTAAAATAGAAGCAAGTTATCTAAATAACTTTTATAATTATATATCTAAACTCTCCTTCCCTTTCCCACCCCATTCCCCATAAATAGCAGGAATTTTCAGTTAGCTGTTTTCTATATGAAACTATCTAAACCTGTCATGGCAAAGATTTGTCTCAATTTACATCCTTGCAAAGAGAGTCATAATGATGGAACTCCAAATTATAAGTTTAAAAAAAACTATGATCTCATAGCTGCTGACCTCTCATCTTTAGATTGGCACAATTTTGTTCACTGGCTGTAATACTACAAAACATTATAATATTTTTTTGCTCAAAGTCAAAAGAGTCATTAAACTATACATGCTATTAGTAACCCACAAAGCCAGAAAAAAAAACAAATTGCCCATAACAATAAGGAAGTTCCAGGTGGACTTTCCATTTTTCTGGAGGAGGGCAATATGTCAGATCTGTGTATCTGCCATGCTTCAGTGGATGAAGAGGGGGAGGTTGGATTTGATGCATTTTGTTCTTTCTCCTTTCTATATCTTGCCTTGCCTGTTTATTTAACCTTTCACCCAATTTATAACAGTTGCCTGGCACCCCAGAGATCCAGAAAATCGTCACCTCTTGGAGAATGCAAGGGGGGGGGGAAGCCATGAGGTTTGAAACTCTGGAATATCATCTTAAGAATCCCTGCTTATCTGTTTCTCAGAGAGGCTGGTACAAAAACATCTTTACACTTGCGTGTTGGTGGGAAGGGGTTTCTAAGTCCCTTTATAACGGATTGTATAGCCTAAGGGTCCCAGAGCCTGCTTTGAATGTTGATTTGCTTTCACCTCTTTTCAAATAAAAAAGATTCCTTTTAAAATACCAGGTTTTCAAGACTCTACACTTTTTTGAAGGAGGGGGGCATGGCAGCAGTGGAGAGTGTGACTCAAAGAAAGGAGGTAGGAGTGAGGTTTCCACCTCAAAAAGAAAATCTGCAAGGAAGGCTTTTGGAACCATTATAAAAAAAGAAACTGGTTTATAAGGATTTGTTGGAGGAGTTAAGTTAGAAAATCAGACTGGGCATCTTAATTTTTAAATTAGGAACTATTGGTTAATGTAAAAGCGACTATACGAACATTTTTTTGTTTCTTTTTCTTTACTTTCTTATAAATATCATACTTTTTACATACATTGAGAGATACAGTGTAAAGAAAAAGAAAGAGCAGAGCAACAGTGCCATCTATAGGCTAAAATGAACATTAGAAGACATAAGTGGGACCTTAAGAGACTGGGAACCAAATTGATAGGGAGTTGTTTTGACTGAAGAATTAAGACAGAGAGTGGAACACTGGAATCCTTTTTTTTAAAAATGTGTAGCTCTTGGAACTTAAAAGGAGAACATAACAAGGCAAGCTAAACAAGGCTGTACAAGATACCCCCCCCTTCACTTTTTGAATGTTTTTTTTTTCTTTTCTACTGCTGTTCTGTGAATCTTTGTGTTGGATAGAAATACTTGGTGATTGCACTTTTGGGGCTCAGTGGGTCAACTTGGATTACAATTTTTCCCCACCTCATGATAACTTTTATTGCTGTTTTGTGGAACTTTTTTTCTTCCTTTTCTTTCTTTTCCCCCCACTGTTTTTGGGATTTGATGGGCCAATTTGGATTACAAATTGATACTTTATAAACTTTTGTCCCAGTGACATATTTAGATTAGGGTTAGAAGAACCGGGAAACAAGGATGATCCGGACTTCCGGGGAGGGACTTGCCGTCGTCGGCAGCTTAACGGAGCTGCCCCCAGATTCCTGGTTCGTTATCTATTTAATATCTATTAGATATCTCTTTNCCCCCCCCCGTTCCAACTGAACCGGTTGGAACGGGATTAGCAACCCACCCCTGATCCTATGGCTACTGTAAGTAAATTCTCTTATTTTCTCCCATGCTTCTTATTCATCTACCCTTTACCGTACCAGAATATAAATCTTGTGTTTCCTATTTTTTCATACTTGGAAATAATTAGGGGGGGGGGGAGAAATCAAACCACAGAGTTCTAATCACTAGTGAGATCCTGATAGTCAAGAGAAATTTATGTGCCTTCCTTGGTCACCATAGAAGGGCATGCTAATTGATCTACTTAGCTTTGGATGGTCCACTTCAGTACCTCCAAAGCAGGGGTGGGTTCTGGCCATTATTACAGCCGGTTCGCTCATGCGCGCGCGCATGCATGCTTGATGCACATTGCGCACACATGCGCAGTGAAATAGAAATTGTTCTGCACATGCGCAGAACTGAAGAACAAGATGGCGACGACGACTGGGGAACCGGTTCGGGGGCATGGCAGGCCTGGGGCGCTGTAACCCACCATTGCTCATGCAAAGTCTCACTGGCCAGATTTCTCTTTCAACAAGCATATAATGTACTGTACATTTTTTTTAGATTTCAGTGGAGCAGCACTGCCCTCTGCTTTTGGAGATCAGCCTTCAAAAGTGATGTCTTTGAAATGTGGAGAAAATGATAACCTTGAACCCTTATTTTTACTTCAAGTACATTAGCTGAGTTTATTACTGTGATGAATAAGACCTGGACCTGTGATGGTGAATCTATGGCACACGTGCCACAGGTGGCACATGGAACCATGTCTGAGGGCATGTGAGGCATTGCCCTATGTCAGCTCCAGCCAGCTTATTTTCGGTCTTCTGGAGGGTGTGGGGAGGCTGTTTTCGCCCTCCCCAGGCTTCAGTATATAATAATAATAATATTTATCTATTACAAAAATTGAATTTGTTGTCTCTATAGATACCAATTGTTTTAAGATACAATGTGATTAAAAAGTCAAATTTTCTTGCACCCTAGAAGCTCTTCCTTACTGTTTAAGTTGCATATTATAGAAAATACTATTATTGTTCTTCTTTATGACCACAATGAGGCATATAGCTAGTTAATGCCCGTTTTGTTCATGCTAAACATGATATATATTGCTCAGATTACAACTGAAGATAAAAACTTTCAATCCAAATGCCATCTACCAATGTATACATAATGCACCAATGTATACATCACACCTCATGAAACACAACACACACACACACATATATATATAAACCTTATATAAAAATTCTGCTTCTTCTGTGACTTTAATATAGGTTCTAATATTTACTGATCATTTTTACTGATTTACTGATCATACACAAACTGACCTAATTTTCCAACTGCTATTTTTCCCCTGTAGAGCCCTACATGGCACAAATCTCAGGTTAGCTTAGAAACCGTCAGATAAGATTTTTGTCTCTTCTAGGTAAATACTAAACTCAAAATCATATCTTCATTTTCATAATCCCAGTATTTGGGATTACAGTATTTGGAACATTTGTCGCCAAGGGTACAATTACACTGTGTACACACAAGCAGGTATCACGCCATATGTGGTCGGGAAGGGTAATCCAGTTATGTCTGTTTTCTTAAAATATATTTGTATGTGTGTATGTGTACACACACACAAATTAATATTATATATATATGGAGAGAGAGAGAACGGGCACAACTAGATTATTCTTCCCGACCATATATGGTGTGATAATTGCTTATGTGTACAAAAAGGGCAATTATCCCAAAAGTGCTTTTTAGGAGGCAATTTGACTTTTTTTTTTCTTTGAAGATATTTCGCTTCTCATTCAAGAAGCTTCTTCAGCTCTGACAGGATAATGGGGAATGGAAGAATTTATATTTCTTTCAGAGAGCTGGTCATTTGCATCCTTTTAGGGGATAGTTGAAGCAGTTAAGGGTTTATCTGTGTCCTCAAGGTCACCCGAGTAGTGCTCTTGGTTCCTATAGTCTGCAATTTTGCTTGGAAATCCATTCCTACTCCCACACCATTCAAAGTGTTCATCCCAAATTGTATAGAAAAAGTATGTAGAGATTCTCGGTCATCCAGGTCATGGTTGTCCCAATCCTTCCATTGCTGCAGTGGTTAGAGAGCAGCTACTTCAGCTGACTGCTAGCTGCAGTTCAAATTGGCTCAAGGTTGATTCAGCTTTCCATCCTTCCGAGGTGGGTAAAATGAGGACCAGATTGTTGGGGGCAATATTCTGACTCTGTAAACCACTTAGAGAGGGTTGGAAAGCACTGTGAAGCAATATATAAGTCTAAGTGCTATTGCTATCCTGTCAGAGCTGAAGAAGCTCCTTGGATGAGAAGCACATCATCTTCAAAGGAAAAAAGAAAGTCTAATTGCTTCCTGAAAAATTACATTTGGGACAACCATGACCTGGATGACTGAGAGTCTCTACAGACAAAGTGCAACTGTACTTTTAGTGGCAAATGTTCCACATACCGGGGCTACTAAAGACAACTGCTTGTGTACATACACACACATATTCCCCAAATGTAGCGTTTGTCCTCTTTCGGTAGCGACCTCTGAGGGGTCGTGGTTGGCTCGCTGCAAGGACGGGAAAAATCTCTGACCAGGAGTTCCGACAACGCCCCCTGCTCCTTGCAGTCGATTCTAGATGTTAAACAAAGACTAGCCGGCTTCCAGAGCTCGAGACGCTGTCACTCACGAAGAAACTGAACGCGCGCAGGAAATGACGTCATGCTCAAACGGAAGCCGGAAACGTCGGCCGTGGCTGGCGAAGTCGGAGGGGTCGAGGGGGACGTCTGCCCATCGCGGTCCCCTCCGCCGAGCCTCAGTCGGGCGGAAGGTCCGCAGGTGAGAGAAGTATCCCCGGCGACTTGAGGTTGTTCTGGGCCCGTCTCTTGCGGAGGGTGTCTTCTAAGAGATTGGGAAAGAGGTTTGGGGTAGGCAGAGCGGGGTGTCAGGTGGCCCCAAGAGCAGCGAGAGGTGAAAGGCTTCCACTTCTCCATCCAGATCCCAAAGCCTCCCTGCATGGTGTCGGCTTCTGCGGGATAGAATGGCTGTTTTGAAATTCTTGATTTCTGCCCTGCAAATTCCTTCACTCCATCTTACTGTTTCCTTCCTCCAACCATTATTTCGTGGTTTTCCTGTCAAAAAGGAGATAACACATCAATTCAGAAATACACTTCTGGTAGTTAAGCCTCAAGTCCTATCAACTAAGGGCTACAAAACCCCGGCAACTTGTTAATTAGCAAAATGTATGAGAACTCAGAAAGCCACAAAGAAGAGGGAGTCAAGCTATTCTCCAAAGCACCTGAGGGTAGGACAAGAAGCAATGGGTGGAAACTAATCAAGGAGAGAAG